>PVJO010010556.1:0-63428 GCA_004026905.1 Hystrix cristata
CTGGCCATCACACACATGCACACACACATGCACACGGGGCACCCAGGAGCAGCTAGTCTGGCCATTACACACACACACACACACACACAAACACAGACACACACACACAGACACATACACACAGACACACAGACACACACACACAGACACAGACACACACACAGACACACACACAGACACACACACACACACACACACACACACATACACGGGCATCCTGGAGCAGCTGGTCTGGCATTCAGTTCAGCATTTGCAGAAACGTAGAAAGTCTCGGGCGGCCCCCTAGCGGTGGCTCGTCACCCCTGCAGGTTCCCGCAGCACCTGCACGTCTCTAAATAAGCGCCAGGGCGGCCCACTTCCCCCTCCAGGCCTGTGACACCGCCCGCAGGGTGGTTGGGGAGAGGAGGGCCCGCTGAGGGTGTGCTGGCTCTGGCCGCTGCCTCGCTACCTCGCGGGTCGTGGTCAACAGCTGGGTGGTGAGGCCGGACGAGCCAGAACTCCGGGAAGGAAGTGATGTCACGGTCTCCTGGGCCTTGGACACGGCGGCAGAGGTGCTGGGAACACGGGGGAGAGGGCCAGGTGCAGACTGCCAGGCCTGGTTTCCCGGAGAAAGCTGGGGTCTGAGATTCTGCCTCTGAGTTCCTGTGTAGACTTGCCCTGTGGGACCGAGAAGTTGGGGTGATGGTGGAGAACGCAGGAAATGGGTGCTGAAGTGAGCGGTGATGTCAGGACAGGGCTAGCGGCTCTCAGCACCTGGGCCAGCGGGTCAAGAGAGGAAGCGAGGAAGCGTTCAGGCCATCACATGGGATGGGATTCTAGGAGGGGAGACTGGAGCCTTCCCGGCATCCACACCTGTCGGGACCCAGAGCGCTGGGCCCCAGGGAGGCGGTGCTGGCAGGCAGAGGTGAGAGACCAGCACTAGTCAGGAACACCCTTCCCAGCCCACCCTCCATCCCGCAGCATCATCGTGAATGACAGCACTGTGAACCATCACTTTTGCTAATTCTATCACTTTTCACCTTAATCTTAAAAGTCTCCAGTGTGCACTGGCTTCTGCTTTTACCCAGGGATAGCTCTGTGTAAGCTCTTCTAGTCTGCCTGCTACAAAGTTTGCCTATAAACCCTCAGGTTTCTCTATTTAAAATAAACAGTACTTTCCCGCAGGCCTGCTGCTGCCCTCATCCGTACCCTTCTCCTTGCCAGGATCTCCGAAGAGCAGTTTCTTCTGACCGCTCCGTGCTGACCCCATTCCCATCTGGCTGATGTCCTGACCATTTTATGGAAACTGCCATTTTGGAGCCTGCCCATGACTTCTGGTTGCCAAAGCCGAAAGCCTTGTCATTAACAATGTGTCAGTTTGATATTTTATCCAGCTGCAGCTCTTTGGTGTTCAAGGATGCAGCTTTAGTTTCCTAGAACTGACCTCAGAGCATTAACTCAACCTCCAGTGTCTGCTGGGCTGCAGATATAGTCTTCCAAATTCACGATCAGCTCAGCCAATTCTATTTCAAAACATACTCTCTTCTATGGGTAGCTAATCAAGAGTTCTTTTTTCCTTACTCTCCAATACTCTGTCCATCTCTATAGCTGCCGAGGACACGTGTCTGGGGCAGAGCTTGTGCATCTTGCGGGCTCAGGGAGGAAAGCAGTGTCCAGTCCACCTCAACATTCTGTTCACCTCGATTCCACTGATGGGCAACTCTTCTCACTTGGTTCCTTGTCCTGAGTTGGCTTTAGTTCCTGTGTCTCGTTTTCCACCATTATCTCCCCTAGTCCACGTCCTTGCTGTCCAGACTTCCACTCCTTCCCTTCTTTTGCCTTGTTCAGGGCCTCTCCTCTGTCTCTTTGGTGGCCACAGAGTTTTCAGATCCCTCACCTCACCGTATGGGTCTCTGTAGCCGCCCTAGTTCAAGGCTTCTCTGCTGCTCAAAACCACGGACACAGAAATTCAGTCCAGAGCTGCGGGTCTCCCTGGCACATCCTGAGAGGAGAGATGCGTGCGTCCTCTGCCATGGAGTCTCTGGTAAGGTACGGAGCTGCTTGACTGTGACCACAGCAGACAACGTTTTACCTCATGGCCAAATTCAGGCATACCACAAATGAAACAACAGATTCACAAAACAATATTTATCAGGACCTTGTAATGTGCTCCAATATTTTCTATTCAATTGCACTTTATTTTAATGCATTTTATCCCAATAAATCCATTTTGTGATTCAAGAGTAGGTTTCAGCCCACAGTTTGAAAAACATCTCTTTAATAGTGGCTTTACTTGGTTGAGAAGGGTGGGCACTGGGCACCAGACCAAAAATGAGGACATAGCTACACACTTGTTTTGTTCTTTCTCAAAATACACAGCTTTGGGAATGAAAGAAAGTCTTGCTTTTCAAGCTGTTATCTCTACTATGGGTTTAAAATAAATCCATTCAGACATTCAACAGATTTTTTTTATCCTCAGCCTTATCTACTCTCTGAGAACAATGTGTGAGGAATATGATAGAATGTTACAAAGTAATGGGCTTAAAGAAACACAAAGAATTAAACCTTGTTAATGCATTCAAAGATTACATATTCTGTTGGTTAGCATAATAACAGCTAAATCTGAATGTACATTGTAGGTCAGGCAGTGTGCTTAGCACTTCACAGTTACTACTCCAGTTGATCTATATAACTTCCCCAGGGTATGGTACACGTATTATCTCCATTTGATCAGAAGGAAACTAAGGCTAACACAAATCTGGCTCTCTATCTCTTCCCTCTACACCTAAAGATTATCCTTCTCGTTGGTGGCTTCCTTTTTTGCCCCCAGATTGGAAGACTGAGACTTTATTCCATTTTGTGTGGGATCAGATTTATCCAACATATTGTCCACACCCCAAAGCATCCAAATAGCTTTTGAAATGACTTTTTCTGTTCATCGATGGTAGGAGAGTACACACACACACACCCACACCCACCCACACACACATACACACACACACACACACACACACACACAGAGTCTTCAGTGATGATGGAGTACTAGAAAACCCTGGTGAAAACTCAACTTCTGATTCTTAAACTTGTTGATTAGGAGTTCTTCGTCTCAACTCCTCTGAGCTCAGGGCCTGTGGGACGGCATGGATCATACGTCCGTGAGGCCAGCTCTGTCACGAGACTTTCCAAATCAACCCGAACTACTGCTTCTTTGTTAGAGGCTACTCTGACTTCATTCCCATCCAGCCCTGGTAAGGAAACAGAACCCCTCTAGCTCTATGCATTGGCTCCTAATTAGTCCCTGAGTTTTCAAGCCCTTTTGAAGGCTTCTGGGAGCCTGGTGCAGTTGTTACCCCATTCTTTTCCTATTGAGAGGCCACATGTAAAAATGCTTGCTCTGCATCTCCCTTTCTCTCCCTTCCCAGATTACCCAGGCTCCACGTCCACAGGAGGCTGAAGATTGAGCCTGCAGATCAGCAGTAGGGCAAACCTCCATGAGACTGATAAGGAGCACTTTCTCCTGAGTCACGATGTCCCCGCCCACCAGGTTCCCTCCCCATGTGCCAACAGCCAGCCCTTGGGCACGCTGAGAAAACCTCCCACCCAGGCCTTTGTCCTGGGTCCAGAGTCTGTGCCCTACCCACATAGGGCACTGGGGCTCCTGCCTGCCCCACACAACACCCATCTCTTGTTTTCTAGGTGCGGAGGGCCTTAATCTCCAACTCCTGGTGACTCCCGAGATCACACGGAAAACAGGGTCAGTGCAGGAGCTTGGGAAATGCAGCCCACCCCACATTCTGTGAACCGCATGCCGTGTGCTGCCTGAAAGGAGAAGGTAGGCAATCTGCTGGGGCCAGAGACGAAAAGTAGCTTTCATGCTTCCAGTAGAGATCATTCTGGGGAGCAGGTGCAGGGCGGTTTTGGGAGGAGGCCCTGGAGAAGGAAGAGAAGGGGGTCAAACATGGCTCAGAGCTGACCATTAACTGCCCCTCCCCAGGAACCTGTGATGACCACCCCAGCACTGGAAGGTATGGACAGCGGGCAAGAGGAGCCCAGGAGCTGCGTGGTGTGTGGAGATCGAGCCACGGGCTATAATTTCCATGCCCTGACTTGTGAGGGCTGCAAGGGCTTCTTCAGGTTAGAGCCTCCTCCGGCAGACATAACTCTACCCCACATGCACCTTCCTGGCAGCCCTTGGGTGTGTCCAGGTCCTTCTGTATCTGAGTGCAGCTGCCCTGTGGCTAGCACCCTGCACCCAGATGACCACAATGCTGTGTAAACTGATGGCATAATAGCAGAGAGAGGGCCAAACCTTTGTCCCATGCACACAGCCCCTCAGTCAAGGGTGCTTACATTATGTACCTGCAAAGCACCAAGCTTGCACTTCACCAGCTGGGCTTGCCTGAGGGAGAGCCTGTGTCCCATGAAAATGCTTGAGGTGTGTCATGTACTCTCCACCCCTGAGGACCTTTGGCACAGCTCAGATTAGCCCTAAACGACGTTTCTATCCCTCACAGACGAGCAGTCAAGAAAAGTGCCAAGCGCACCTGCCTCTTTGCTGGAAGCTGCGAGGTCAGCAAGGCCCAGAGGCGCCGCTGCCCGGCCTGCAGGTTGCAGAAGTGTCTGGATGTTGGCATGCGGAAGGACAGTACGTCACCTCCCACTGCCCCAAGAGTCGATTCCCTGGCTCTCTCTGCTTTGTCTTTCTTCCCAATAGCACATTTGCCAAATACCAGGCAGAGTAGGCCTCCTGAGACTCGCTGATTATGTTGCTATTCTGCTCAAACCTCCAATGGCTCCTTGTCACTTTTCAAGCACGCGATCTCACGACACCTTTCAGATTTTATTTCCTCTTTCTCCTTTGCTCTCTCCATTCCAGCCATACTGATTTCCATGCCGTCCTAGAACATCAAGCGCACTCCTCCCCAGGACTTTGATACTTGCCATTCCTTCTGCCTGAAACGCCTTTCCCCTAGGTCAGAGACAGCGAACCTTTTAGAGCTTTCAGTGATAACAACCAACCTGTGACGGCACGCATGCCGTAGGCTCACCACCACTGCCCTAGATATTCATGGGGCCTGCCTTTTTTCTCTTTCTTGAATATAGTGCTTGCCACTCAGTGGCACTCACGAATTTATGCTTTCTCTATGCCAGACAGCTATGACCCTACAGATGATGCGAGAGGGGCTCACAGAGGTGTATTCCCCAGGCCCATTCGGCTGAAAGGTTGTACAGTCAGTATTCAACCTGCAGTCCATCTGACTCTCAGACTCTCTGTTTCCATGATGTCACACTACTTTGCAATATGGACAGAGGAGAGAAAACTGTAGAGGCCAAACATCTTGGTTTGAATTCCGTCTACATCTTCTTCCTTTTTTTTGTGGCAATGCTGGGGTTTGAACCCAGGGCTTTCACACTGAGCTACATCCCCAGCCCCCCCCCCCTTTTTATTTTGAGACAAGTTCTCACTACATCATTAATTTGCCTAGGATGGACTCAAATTTGTGATCCTCCTGCCTCAGCCCTCTAGAGTTCTGGGATTACAGGTGTGTGGTGACACTCTCAATTATCACTTATTTTTGACTCTGGACTTGTCACTAGAATCCAAGCTCGTTTGTGTTTCTGAAAAATATGACTAACACTTGCCCTATCCATCAGAGTGTTGTCCCATCCAGTGGAATCTAACCCCAGAACCTTCAAAATTATAATGCTGTATGTTATGGTTTATATCTAAAATACCCCTAAAAGACTTATTTAGATGTGAGGCTTTTGGAAGGTGATTATATCCTGAGGGCTTTGATTTCATAGGTGGATCAATCCATTGATGGACTCATAATTTAAAGGCATTATTGGGAGGAGATGGAAACTTACCACAGGACATGGGCCTTGTTGAAGGAAAGGTCATGGGGCTGCCCTTGGGGACTGTATCTTGTCTACAGCCCTTTCCTCTCTGGGTCTTTCTTCTTCTCTCTGTGTGCCATGAGGTGAGGGGCTGTCCTCTGCTGGACGCATCTGCCATGATATTCTGCTCTACCCCAGCCCTGTAAACAGTGGAAGCAGTGAAACCATGAGTCGAAGGAAATCTTTCCTCCTTTAAGTCATTTTTCTCAGGTGTTTTGTCACATGACAAAATGCTGACCAGCACAGTGTGGAAACAGAAGGGGATGTGTTAAGTAGTAAGACCTTCTCATGTTCTCCCAGAAGCTGAACATGTCCTTCAACCTTTCTCACTTCACTCCCCACCTTCCCTTCTCCCAAGGCACTGTTTCCTGTGAGGTTAAGGGAAGGAATCCCCTGTCACTGGAGCCTTTAGGATTCTAGCCAAGTTCAGGGAAACCCCGGGAACTCATCTCCCTCTCCATCCTTCCTTGGACAGACCAGCTAACCAGGGACTGGTAGAAGTTTCAGTGCTTTTGCTCTGTTTCTTGCCCCGCACAGTGGTACTGTCAGCAGAAGCCCTGGCTTTGCGGCGAGCCAGGCAGGCATGGCGGAGGGCACAGTACCCACCCACGAAGCTGACGAAGGAGCAGGGAGAGCTGGTCCAGACCCTCCTGCAGGCCTACACCCTCAACGTGGCCACCATTTTTGACCAGTTTGTGTATTTAAATGTGAGCATATACAGGCTCTGGGGCTAGAAAGTGACCAAAAGGGCACCCAGAGAGGTGGCCTGAGGGAAAGGGCTGTGTGTGCTGCTCGGCAGCAGAGGGTGGGCCTCCTCCAGAACCCAGCCCGGGCAGCTCCTCAGTGAGGAAACTCTCAAGATAAAGCTGGCGAGGCCTCCAGGAGGGAGGGCCTGGGGCCAGGCCTCTTGCTTACATTGTGATCTCTGCAGCCTCCAGCTCACTGCCTCAGCGGCCAGCCTCTTCCCGCACTGGCACCAGTGCTGCCTCTGGTCATGCACTTTGCAAATATTGTAACTTTCATGTTGCACCAAATTATCAAGTTCACCAAGGCTCTGCCCCCTTTCCGGTGAGTGGCCTCCCTTTATCTTCCAGGAAGTCAGAACTTCAGAAATTATACACTAGCCCCTCCTGAAAAAGCCACTAATCGGATTAACACAGCCCCCAACCTTTCCAAGCACCACTCCTCAAATGCTCAGCTTTCTTTTTAAGTGTGTCCGTCAGGACAGGGAGATCAGATTCGAGTCTTGAGTGCCCTTGCTTCCCACTCCCACAGGTCCCTGCCCATGGAGGACCAGATCTCCCTTCTCAAGGGAGCAGCGGTAGAAATGTGTCACATTGCACTCAATACTACTTTCTGTCTCCAGACGAAGAACTTCCTGTGTGGGCCTCTTCGCTACAGGCCAGAAGATGCTGTCTATGGTAAGAGGGAGCCAGAAAGCTTGACGCATGTATCCTTGTGGCACGGGATATGCTGAGGTGACCTGGAGGCTCCTAAGCCTAACATCTCCTGCAGTAGGGTTCCAGGAAGAGTTCATGGCACTCATACTTTGCTTCCATGGGGCGCTGAGACGACTACAGCTCCAGGAGACCGAGTATGTGCTCATGGTTGCCATGGCCCTCTTCTCTCCTGGTGAGCAACTCCACAGCCAGAAGCCCCACATCCCCACCACCTCTGCCCAAACTCTCAGCCCCTTGAATTCATCCATCCCAGTCAAACGTACAACATGGGTCTACACCCATGTAGCCCCAGGGACACTGCACAGGCCTCGCCTGGCCTGTCCTTCCCAGGCCCTGTCTCATAGATCGGCCTGGAGTCACGCAGAGGAAAGAGATTGAACAACTGCAAGAGAAGACGGCACTGACTCTGGACAGCTATATCAAGGAGCAACAGCCAAGGCCTGGGAAACGGTGAGAGATGGGGCTGGGAGGCCACCCCAGGGCTGGAGGTGGGAAACCCACAGCTCAGGATGAATGCCTTTTATTGTCTTCTCATTCGAATACCAGGTCTCTTGAGGGATCTGGTCCTTCCCTTGGGTCATCCCTGTTCCACAGAGTTCCAGCATCCAATTTGTTCTTATTGCTGTTGCATTTCACTTTCCCTCAACCTTAATTCAATACAGACACAGAGTAAGTAGCTCACAGGTCCGTGGAATAGCATTTCTAAGATTGATGGCATCCATCCTCTCACCTCACCAGCTTCTCCAGACTGACACAGGCCGTGAGGAGTCTCATTCTTTCTTCTGCTCTCTCCATTAGGCCAATTCCTTGACATCTTCATGTCCCTTAAAGGGACGCGAATTTTCATGTCATTCATAGTGTCATGGCCAAATCCAGTCCCTTGTTCAGTCAATGATCTTTCTGGGCTCTGAGGTACGCGCCGCGTCTCTTTTGGTTCATGCCTCAATGAATCAGTTTGCCAGAAAACGGACATTGTATTCCACAGGACAACAAATCCACCTTCTGGAACACACTTGTTTTAGTTACTTTTCTCTCGTTGTTGGGACAGAATACTCGACACCCAAAGTTAGGGGAAGAAAGGTTTATTAGCTCACAGTCTGCAGAGGTTTCAGTCTATAGTCCGCTGGATCCGAGGCAGGGTGGGCTCATGGCAGACCGGCAGCCGGCCTGCCGCAAAGTAAAGTCAGCAAGATGCAAGGAATGTATGCAAATAAGCAATGCAAACAAGCAGCTAGTTAAGCTTCTTCCTGTATCTATTATCTAGGCTACCTGCCCCCAGAGCAGCCCACACTCCCACCCCCCAATCTCAGGCTCACATCCTTGATCCCAGCAGAACCATGCCAAACCGATCAATGGATCAATTTAGTAATCACACACTCTAGATCCAGCTATCTCTTACCACATGAGGCTTTGGGGGGACATCTAGACACAAACCATAACAACACTCTAGAATGCCAGACCCTCAGATCCTACACAAAGTTCTGGCCAGCTCTGGGGCTTTCTTCACACTTGGTCCTCAGAGCTCTGGGCGCAGGAAGAGCTGGCCTCGATGAGAGAGGACCATGTTAGACAGAGGCCCCTTTGGGTAACTTTGGAGCGTGATTTTCTCTGGTGATCAGACTTGGCTCCACCGAGGGACAGTTCAGGGGCTCAGAGTTTCAGGACAAGACTTCCAGATGCTTCATTTCCCTCTTCTGTCCCTGGTGACTTCACTGCTTCCTCCAAAGGTTTCTTTATGCAAAGCTGCTAGGCCTTTTGGTGGAGCTCCGGAGCATTAACAACAAATACTGGCACCAAATCCAGCGCATCCAGGGACTGCCTGCTATGTTGCCACTACTCCAGGAGATCTGCAGCTGAGGCAGGCTCACTGCCTCCTTCTCCCTGCCTGTGACACACTGGACCAGAAAGGAGAGATTGCTGGGATGAGAGACTGAGAGAAAAAATGGGGCTCAGTGATTTCAATGAAAGCTAAAGCAATAACTGCTTCTTCTTGTGGTCATTGGGGAAGTTGAGGGTGACCATGGGGACAAAGTGGTTGGTTTGGAAGGCACAGGAGATTGGATGGAGGAAGCCTCAGGGAAAAGAGGCAAAGCTCCTTCTGGCAATGGGTAGGCCCCATCTTTTAAGGTGAAAGATTTGGCCCTGCAGCCCTATATCTTAGCCTGGGAGACTCTGGGATGGGAAAACGGATGGGGAGTGAATCTCAGGCAGACTTTTCTGCTCTGAAGAAGAAGGGCTGAGGAGCTTTAATCTAGGGGAAATTCGGCCAGACATACCTCTTCGCCCTTCTTCCTGAGTGTGTCCCCAGCCCAGCACCTATGCACTGGTCACTATCCACATGAGCACGGGGCAGATGATAGTGGGGTTGGCGCAGAAGGGGAACCCTCAAGCCCCTGCCTCATCAGCTGACGCTTTGGCAGTTCTAGTTCTGAAGAGGCCTTTGTCCTGCCCCCTACTCATCTCCTGGGACTTGCAGAGCTCCCCCAGCAGGGTGGGCTCTGACCCTGCGAATCAGAGGTTCCTGCTGGTGACGGGCTGGCTCTGGGATAACCACAGCCTCCCGCAATGCCGAGGCCACGGTGGAATCTGATGCGCCAGTGACTGGAGAAGACCGCAGGGGGCGGGTGAAGGGTGGGCGGGCTCTTCTCCCCATTCAGCACCCACACACTCTCCCCCCGAGCTCTCCACACTACGGTGGCCTGTGGTCACCAAGGACAAGGTTGTGTATTGTAGCTTTGTGCTTAAACTCCACGCCAACGCGATCCCCCGTCAGGCCAGGATTTCCCAGGGCCAGAGGGTCTGCGTAGTCATCTCTCTAAAACTCACCTGTGAACTTCCAAGTCAGGAACTTGGCCTGCACCATGTGGCAGACAGCCTTGGCTCTGCATTACTCCACCTACAGAAACAGTGCCTGAGCACACTGCTGCCCACACCCCTTACCACAGTGGGACACCTCAGTGGGCTGAGCGGCAGGTCCCCCACGCGGGTTGCACACCAGCTCAACAACATGTGCACGGTGTGAGCCACCTGCAAATGGCTGCTCGGAACCTGTTGACAGTGATCCCAGTCCCTCCATCTGTGCTGGGAACACATCTGTGCAGACGCTCGCATCGCCAGTCAGCTCAGCCAAGCTCCCAGGGTTAGCATGGGTTCCTCTTTGTTGGTGCTCCAGTGGGGCAAAGTGCCCTTGGGTGCCAGACTCACTGTGTCCCCATTTTAGTCCAGAGGAGAGGGAGGGGCTTAGCCATCCCAGACCATGTTGTTTACTTCCCCCCAGCCTACCCTGTTTACCTTGTTAGGGGCAGCCCACGTGAGTCCTGTTTCTTTTGGTCTTGTTCTACCTCCGTGAACTGAGGGATGGGGCTAGATTGTTTCTCAGCTCTGAAAGAGTTCACCAGCCTTTCAAGGCACAGCTACTCCCCACTGTTGAAAAGCAGTGGTCCCATTACACACATCTGCACCCAGGCCGGCACGCATCCTTCCTGCCACTCTTGGCTGCGCCCCTCCCGGGGCTTCTATGGCCTGGAACTCAAGTCACCCACCATCCATGCTCAACCTGGAAGGGACTGCAGGTCCTGCCTGGTTCCGAGCAACTTGCAGGCCCTTGAAGGAAATCATGTTGATAACATTCTTCACCTTTTCTGAAACACAAAAGGGAGAAGGATGCCTTGATAATGCAAAGAGATAACTACATCCAGTGGATTTTCTCCTCCAATTTGCTTAGTTCCTTCATGTGTTCAGCAAATACGTATTTAATATGTGCTGGGCACCATTTTGGGTGCTACTGGAGATTTGGTGGTAAATAAGACAGAGCAAACTCTGGCCCTCTAGGGTTTATATTCTCTGGGGCCTGGTTCTGGAGGAGGGCAGATGTGAACTGGTGCTTTTCAACCATCTTTTAAAACACAGCCCCCATTAAAAATGCTTTTTGCACAGCAATTTATTACATTCTTTCTCCCCCCACACAACAGAATCAGAAGTTTTCTAGGACAATACTTGCTCTTTTTACATATAAAAAGATTCAGGCAAGATTTTAGTGAATATATAGTTTGTCTGCTCACAAGTTGATTGCAGTCCAGAACATGGAGGGTAGATAGTACCTGTATGCAACTTGTGGCCCTGCACTTTCCTTTGTTTTAGTCAGTTTCAAGGGTTGAAAATCCTCATGCATATAAATAGGTACTTGTGAACAGTAATTATAGGTGTTATGTTTGGATTTTAAGGGCCCGGAAGGCCCTGTGTTGAAGGCTTGGTCATGAGCCTATGCTGCTTTGGGGAGGTGATAGAACCCTTTTGGAGCCAAATGGAAGAATTTAGGTCACTGGGGCCTCAAAGTGGATATTGGGGCCCCAGGCCCTTTCTTTTTCTCTTTTTGCTTCTCAACCAGCATGAGATGAGCAGCTTGGCTGTGTAACATGCTCCCTACCAGGACGTGCTGCCTCACCACAGGCCCAAGACAACAGTGCCAAGTGACCATGGACTGAAATCTCTGAAACCACAAACCAAAATAAAGCTTTCCTTCTTTCAAATCGTTTATCTCAGGTACTTTGTCACTGTAACAGAAGGATGACTAACACAATCGGGATGCAGTCTTCCTGTCCAGGAATGAAAATTCATTAATTTTACTCTAAAATGATAGTAAATTATTATCTTGTGATCATTCATTAGTACAAATGAAGAAATAAGCTGCAACCATTCTTTCACCTCTTTTGGGAACCAGATTCAGGTCAGTTGTTGATTTGAGGTTTATAAAAGAAAGCTCTTCTTTGATTTGAAAAACTTTCTCTAGTATTTATAATTTCTTTTCTAGAAGATAATGATGACAAGTTCGAAACCGAAAAGTGAAATATAACAGCATCCCTAATTTTACTTCAGTCGCACTGTCCTTCCTAGTAATGCCCACTTTAAGTCCTACTTGCCGTAGCAAAATGTGTTTGAATCTCAGATGTGTTTGACTCACTGAATTATATTGTGATTTTCTTCCTGACGTTACACATTTATGTTCATTAAAAACACCAATAACCTCTGTTAAATATACTAATTTTAATTTCCAAACATCGTCTTTAAGAATGAGATTGGTTGCCAATGAGATTGCTTTTCAACTAGAAGAATGTGACTGTCATTCTTGAGCTTTTTCACTCTGCTTAGCCCTTTTCCTTGCGTGCCCTTAGAACAACAGTGAACTTCACTATGATTCAGCATGAAGGGATAGTTAGCTCCAATTTGAACAAAACATGCCCAGGTTTTGGCTATTTAATGAACTCTCTTTAATAAATTTAACTCTTTGCCGTGAACACGTCCATGAGAAATAGCAGGATTGTTTATACAGGTGGCACACAGAGTTCCTACTGATTCTGATTCTAGTCACAACTGTTATCTGCAGCTTTTAATACTATTTTGATAGTTTTGTTACATTTTCCTTATATCTGCCAGCCCTATCGCTCATGATTCCATTGTTATTTTTCCATTTTAATAGATGTTGACCAACAAAGCATTTTCCAGTTTTGTAACTAAAGAGTCGGCCAAAAATGCATACATCAGGTAAAGAAAAACCTTGTACAAATATTTGAATACTAAATTTATTGAGACATTGTGAGATTAATACAAGTTACTTTTGGCCTCTACCATTACAAGATGTGTTCAAAGTGGTGGCCATTAGTTTCCAGACATTTACCAGTAGGGTGAACTACTGAAGTGTGCATACATATTTTTGGTGGACTCTGTATATCTAATCCATTGTATGGGGGGTTAAATTTAAATGGCACATACTCATATTCGCACCCGTCTTGCTTTTTGCACACACTACAGGAGTTGAACAATTTACAGTATCTGTGCTCTTTGAGGACAGATCTCAAGCACTGTACTGAATTTCATGGGAAAAATGACTCTAGTCTAGGAGGTTGTATAATGGTGCTGACTTGACTAGAAATGGAGTTATCCCAGAGAATGATAAAATTTAATTTATCAGTTCTTCTGGCACTAAAAACTATGTGTACATTTCTATTTATGTTAGAAGTGTAATTTTTTTAAAAATTTTATTCTAATGGTGCATTTTAGATGTGATAACTTTTAGACGTTACATAGTGATAACATTCATCATGGGGATTTGTACTAGAAGTGTAAATTCTCAACAGTTGTGCAAAACATCTTTCCTCCAGCTGAAACATATCCAAGTAGATCTCATTCATAGTCTGTAGAACAACTAAGAAATTTGCCAATAATTTTTTGTCTTGCATTTTTATTTAAAATATTTGAGGGGCCTGTTAATAAGTTCAGCGTGTTTTCAAGTGTCCTGTTAGTTTTGAAAGGGTCATTATAAATAACATATTGTGACATTTTTGTTGGATTTTACATAATGAAAAAGTATTTTAAATAATATGTCTTAAGTCTTGCATTCTCTTTTTATTTTAAAAATGGCCCTCAAATGAAATTCAAGCTTACTAACTGGACTCAGTGATTTTCTCCACACTGCCATTATTTACAGTTCTGGTTATCTGTGGTTGAACTTGGGCATGTCTCTAATTTTCACTTCATCATTTTTCTTTCTTCTAATCATAACAAGAAATCCTGTCACATGAAAAATCTGTGCTAATTTAATAATGTGACATTTATGCAAACTGAAGCCACATTTTACTTCATAATGTCCTTTGAGAGACATGCTTTACAATGAACTCTGAATGATGCTAATTTAAAGTGTAAAACTGTTAGTTGACTTATAATGGTGATGGCCATATCGCAACATATACAGGAAAATCAAGTGACGTGTTTGTTTTTAGAAGACAGAATGACTTATGCAAGTTAACTGGTATTTGTCATAGTCTTTCACTGGCTTTCCTAGTCCTGTTCACAGTAACTGGACACATTTCCAACTCTCTTCATTTTGTTATGCTACTGGGGATTAAAAAATACCTACTTCTTTCCATAATTCTTAATGAAAGTCCAGGGATATGTTCTCTTTCATTTAAAAAAATTAAATCTAGTGATCACCCATTAATTTTATTTTGCCATCTACTAATATATTGCGTCTTGCAGGTAGTCTGAATAATGCTGATATAATAATAAATATGTGAAGAAACATGGAAGTTCAGAGAATGGTAAGTGGTACATGAACACATAGGAAATAACATAGAACATACAAATGATAGAGCAGTGAGTGGCTTAGCAGGGATTCATTTTGCAAGGGTGGTCAGGGCAGGCTTTGTGGAGGAGCTAACAGTGAATTGTGCTCTGCGTACTTTAGGCTCCTGATATGAGACCATTCTTCAGCATTTATGGTATATCGTGCTTATTATTTGCAGGTTGCTTTGTGTATATTTGGTGCATTTCCTGCTAGACTGCAACTTTCTGTAGGACAAGTCTCTTTTCGCTTAAAGAAAAAAAGAAAAGAAAACCCTTATGATGCTCAGTTTCATGTTTTATGCAAATGCTAGTTCAGTGCTGACTATGGGAACTAAGCCACCATAATACTGGATGGACACCTTAACAAGGAGAGCGAGCAGACAAAGCCTGTGTTGGACGGGAGGGTTGGGAAATCCTTGCATCTTTCAAAATAACCTTGGGTGTGAAATCTGTAACTAGAAATCCACTCCTTTGTCTTAATGTTTTAACAACCATTTGTATCTCTGTTGAGTGAATATAATTTCTATGACTGAGTCCTGGCTAAATTTAGAAGGGCTGTCCTGGCTACTCCTTCCCAAGCACCAGTTCTCCAGGCTGAAGAGCTGCTACCACACGCTCAGGTCTGGACAAGAAGACCTCACCAGCATACTCAGAGCCCACTCCCCGAGACGGCTGGAAAGGAATGGCTTAAAACTACAATAATGACACAAAGAGAGACTGGCCATTCGTTAGCCACACTTACATGATAATTTTGCATTTCAAGAAACAGTACCAAGGCACAAATTGATTCCTTCTTTCACACCTCAGTTACTACCAATTTTGCTTGATTTTCTCTCTTCCTAGTTTGCTTTTCCCCTTTAGGGAAGGGAGAGTTGTCTCTGGCTTTGCTCCTAACCTCAGTGGTCTTCAGAACCACAGCAACTCTGGTTCCCCCTGGCCCCAGGGCTCGCTGCCGCCTCCACGTTAAGGTGTCCCAGACTCCTTGCTGCTCCCAGACAGGGGCAGACGTTCAAAGGTCAGGGACATCAGCCAGTGTGTGTAGCTCTGTGTGCAGGGGCGAGGCTGGGGTAGTCCCAGCGCTCTGCGAGGCTAAGGCAGGAGGAATGAAAGTTTGAACTCAACCTGGGCAATATAGCAATCTACAGAGACCCTGTTTAAAAAAAAAAAATAGTAGTTCCAACCGTCCTTATTCAAAACTGAATATTCTCCTAGTGTTTAGACTTTGACATTGTTTTACTCCAATTATCTTTTCTTAGTCTGCTATCACCCATTCTTTCCACTCCAAACTCTGGCCTCTAAAAGATGTCTGTCCTTTTCTACAAAGTAGCATAGGGAAAACTAGATACCCACAAACTAAAGAGGGAAGTCAAACCTTTACCTTAGACCCCATACAATGATTAACATGAAATGGATCAAACAGCTAAACATAATAACTGGATCTACAAAACTTTTAGAAGAAAAACACACAGGGAAAGCTTCATGAAATTGGGTTTAGTATTTGGCAATAGTTTTTTAGTTATGAAATAAAAAACAACAGCAACAAAGAAAAGTAAATTGGAATTCATCAAAATTAAAATTTATGTGCCTTGGGGCTGGGGGATTTAGCTCAGTGGTTAGTGTGCTTGCCTAGCAAGCACAAGGGCCTGAGTTTGATACCTAGCACACACACACACACACAAAAATTATGTGCCTCAAAGGGCACAATCAATAGAGAAAAGGATACCCTTGGAAAGGAAGAAAATATTTGCAAGTCACATATCAAATAAGGGGTTAATATCAAAATGTATAAAGGAATACTATAACTGAACAGCAACAGAAACAACGCAGTGTAAAAACGGGCAAAGAACTTGATTAGATATTTCTCTAAAGAAGACAGGCAAATGACCAATAAGTAGGAGAAAAGATGGCCAACATCACTAATCATTAGGGCAATACAACTGAAACCTCAACAAGATACCACCTCACATCCATGATGGTGACTACCACAAAAACCCACCCACCAACCAGAAAATCCCAACTATCAGTGAGGAAATGGAGAAATCAGAGCTCTCACGCACTGTTGGTGGGCATCTAACTCATTGTAGCTTCTATCGCAGTTCATCCGAAGGTGTAAAATAGAAATTTAACACCCAGCAATTCCACTTCGGGGTATATACGCTAAATAAGAGACAGCAGGTCTCACAGAGAGGTCTGTATACTTGTGCTCATGGAATCATTATGCGTGAGAGCCAAAAGAACAAAGCCACCCAAGTGTCCATCAAAGGAGGAATGGTTAAAAATGTGACACATACACACAATTTTATCAGCCTTAAAACAGCAAAGAAAATCCTGATACATGTTACAACATGAATGAGTATTAAGGGCATTTCACTAAGTGGAATTAGCCAGTCAGAAAATTGCAAATGTTGTATGATTGCCCTTTTACACGTGGCACCCAGCGTGGCCTAAGTCAGGGGCTGGAGAGAAGAGAGGAAGAAGATGACATTGCTTACTGGGTATGGAGTTTCAGTTTTGCAAGATGAGGAGCCTGGAGTTGCATAGTAGTAATGTACTTAATACTAAACAACTGTACAATCAAAAAGTGTTTAAAATGGTAAATACTGTGTCATGTGTATTTTAGTGTAAATTCCCCAAAAAAGATGTCTATGCTACTTAGCTTATGCCTTTTAGAATTGAATCCAAAGGGAGAAAAATGCAAGGCTTCATTTGATTTGCTGAATTTAATAAAATACTTAAGTCACTTTGGTATATATAGTTGCATTAATGACTAGTTTGATGAATTCAGTGTGGAGCTAAAATTTTGCTAAGGACAGTGCTTAAATTAATGGATAATAAGCAAAGTTTGCAAAGGTGTTTAGGAAAAATGTTTTAAGGAGCTTTTAATAGTCTTAGTACTCAGGGCAGTAAGGCCCTGACTCAGGAATTAGTTCAATTCTGGGAGAACTGCTTGTAAGTCAGACGCATTCCCAAGCCAACAAAGTGAGTCTTCTACAGTACACCTGAGAAAGTTCACAACTTGAATATTCCTGAGCTGGGGACTTACTGTACCTATATGGCTGGGTAAAAGTCAGATCTAGCTAGAGTTTGTACAACCTCCTCTATGGTCGCTATAGTATGGATCTTCAACGTCCTATCAGAGGCCCATGTAATGAAGGTGGTGCAACCTTTAGGAGGCGGGGCCTAGTACAAGGAAGTCAGGTCATTGGGGGCGTGGGCCTGAGGAGATGCTGGGGTCCCGCCCCTTCCTGTTTCCTGGTCACCGTGAGGTGAGCAGCTTTATTCTAGTACACTTGCCATCAGGATGGGCTGGCTCACCACACGCCCAGCACAATGGGACTAACCCACCATGAAAGGAAACCTGCCAAAAGATGATCCAAATCAATCTTTGTCCATGTAAGCTGATTATCTCAAGTGTTTTTTCATAACAATGGCAAGCTTAGAAAAACAATTGTAATACATTTTTTTTGTGTGTGTTTCAGGGGGAACCACTTTTTTGTTATCTTGGCACAAAAACCACGTGGTCTCACTTATATGTATAATCTGATAAAGGTCAATTCATAGAAGCAGAATAAAACACTCCTTGAACTGAATTTTTAGTCCACCACTGATTCTGCCAAACCTTTTAATCTAAAGATTTAAAAAAATTCAGTTAGCAGATAGCAGGATTTCCAGATAGCAGAGAGCCCAGTGAAATTTGAATTTCGGATAAACAATAGGCACATAGGTATTTCCCAAATATTGCATGGCCCCTAAGTACTAAAAAGGCTATTCGCTGTTTGTCTGAAATCCAATTGTAATTGGGGATCTTTCATCTTTATTTACTCAACCTGGTATTACTAATTGGAGCCAGTTAACTGGCACCTGCTTACTGAACGCCGGAGGTGTAGGCAGTCAAGGAAAATGAGATAGAAGATCGTTCCAGCCCTCCTAGGATTCAAATCTACTTTGCGGAGAATAACCCGCTGGAGAGCGACGGGGCCGGCAGATTCAGCTTCTCAGAGCGCAGCCTCTGTTCCCGCGCCCCGGGCGCGCTGGCCTCCAGCCACCAGCGACTCCCCGGGCCAGAGCCGGATTCCTGTGGCCTGGGGGATTGCAGGCCGCTTTTCACAGGGACCCAGGTGACTGCGCGCTGCCCCTCTCTGCAGCCCGGCGGGCCCACGGTCGCCGGCCCAGCCGCAGCCCGCCCGGCATCTCCGCCCTGCAGCTGGCGAGGCCGCGAGGCCGAGGCGCTGCGACGTGCAGGCCCGGGAAGCGGCCTCCGCGGCCACGGCCGGGCCGGCCCGGTCCGCAGCCCGCTCCCCCCGCCGCCTCCCCCGGACCGGCCGCCCGCGTCCCAGGTGACTCCGGCCCGCCATGGACAGGCGCGGCGGCTCTGTGCGCGCGCCCGGGCGCAGGGAGCACGCGGGCCGGGCCTCCCTCGGGGCGCGCGCGGACACGGACGCGGGTGGCGGGCCGAGGGCGGAGCCGGCGCCGCAGAGCCCGCGGAGGTCGGGTGTGCCTGCGGGAGACACGGGCCGCCTCGCTCCCGCGCGCGCGCCCGGGGCGCCGCGGACCGCGCGGGAGACAAAGGCGGCGGGGTCGCGCGCGCCGGCGCCGGGCGGAGGCGGGGAGCCCGGCCCGGTTCCGGTGGCGCCGCTGCGGCCTAACTGCTGCGGTCGACAGCCCGGCGCCGGCCCTCTGCTCTCTGCGCCTCGGCCTCGGTTTCCCGCCCCGCTCCGAGCTTGACCTCCGGAGGCGCCGGTCCCGGGCGCGGAGAGGCCGCCTCATCTCCCGGCCCGGCCGGCCGGCGCGCGGGCGCCTCGGTGGGGCGCCTTCGGCGAGGGGGCGGCGCTTCCGTGCCTTTCCCCGGCCATTCATTCCCGGGCCCCTTCTCCGTGACCGCGCGGAGCGGAGGCCTCCTGGCCGGTGGCTTGTACACGCGCTCTGAAAATTGACTTTCCCCTTTTGTGTTTCGCGTTCCATCTTCCCTGGGAGTTTCTGCTTCCTTTGTCGCAGTTTCTAATATTTCAGTGTTGGGTTAGGAAAGTTCCAACCTGGAAGGCGAAATTAATCTTAACTTTGGGACCCGAGCTTGTCAGGTGCTGCAGTTACGTTATTTCTAACCCGTCTGGGTGGCTGGGAAAGCTGGCTGGTGTAATCCTTTCTCACAGGGATAAAAGGCTTGGAGGGGCGCCAGGGCCACAGGCTAGCTCATGCCAGGACGGCGCTTTGGACTCCTCCTTCGGAGCAGAGCCCGTGCTTTGCCTGCTGTGTGCTTGGCACCCTCTTCTCAATGGCCAGTCTGGGGTGAGAGCCAAGGCTCTGCAGGAAGAGCTCGGGTCTGTGGATGGCCAGGTGTTGGTGGGAATTGTCTGGGTGACATCAGGTGTCAGTCCGTGCTTCCAGCTCCTGGCCTGGCGCAAGGGGAGTGCTTCTTAAGGGTCACTTTCGCCTGTTAGTGTTACCTCCCGAGGTGGACCGTGAGCTGCTGCCCTGCTAGAAAATGTAATTCCCGGTGATCGTAAACCCAGCTACAGTAAAGAATTAAAGAAACCGAGTTTAAATTAAGACAATATTTAGAGGACAATTTATTTAAAAGTGGTGAAAAAGGGGGAAAAGGAGATGATAGATTCCTTGGAGCCCTTTTTTATTGAGCTTTTCTCCTTGGGTCAGCCCTTTGAAATTTGGTTTGCTCCTGGGCTTATCAGTTATCTCTGCCTAGCTATGTGACTTTTCTTTGAAATTATGGGTGGGTAGTTTAGGGCCAGGTTATGTAGATGTAAGAATCAAAAGGAGAAGTTTGTTTTCTTTATGTTAATCAGATTACCTGGGGACCTTCCCAGTAATCTGAACTCGTCCCAAAGTCTCTTTGCCTTTGTCTCCTTAATTGTTGGAATCTAGCTGCCTTTATGTTTCTAACCATTTGATTATAGCTGTCTGGCTATAGAGGTCAAAATTGTCTATTAATTTTTAATAATGTGTCTTTTTGCTATCTGTGGGGACCCCTGTTCCTACATTAGCCCAGCACTTTGGGAGGCTGAGACAGGATCACAAGTTTAACCTCAGCCTGGGCAGTTTACTAACTTAGCAAGAACATGTCCCAAATAAAAAAATAAAAGAAAGGGCTGGGGATGTTGCTCAGTTAGAAGGCCCTGGGTTCAATCCCTAATACTGCAAAAAAAAGAAAGAAAGAAAGAAAAAGAAAAAATTACCTTGCACTTCCCTGTCTTGGGTGAAATCCTTGTAGGTATTCTTAACCTATCACCTGCCTTTTGTGCCATGGACCAACCCCATCTGGGGAAGTCAGTGTTTTAAAGGGCATAGAAATACACAGGGTTATAAATTATATTGAAACAAAGTTATCTAAATAGTATCAAGATCTCTCAAATTTGTAAGTATGCTTTGTGCTTCTTTGTTAGTACATTAAATACAAATTTCTGCACGGAAGCATTGAACACTGGCAGTTTCTGGGTGGGGCGGGTTGCGGGGACGGTTTGATATTGGGGAAAAAATATAACTCCCAACCTGCTAGATGTCAGTTACGCCGAGTTCGTGTTCCCTGAAGTTGAAGAATGAATTCTAAGGAACGAAGGAGGTTAAGAGTAGGAAATTTATTGAGAGAGAGAAAGAGAGCTCCTGAGAGACAGGAGGGGACCCGAGTGGGTTGCCAACGAGCTCACTTTTCAGGGGACGTATTATAGAGCAAAATCGCGAGGCGGGTACAATGTGTGTCAAAATGACGATTAACCAATAATATTACAAGTGGAGTCTCTTAGGTAATGTTGATCCAATGGAGAAGAAGGTCACATAGCAAATGAACATGGAAAGAATAAAGACATTCAAGGATGGGGTAGATCTGGAGGTCTTGGTCGCCCACCTGGGTGACCTAGACTTTATCAGATCAGATGAGTGTGATCTTCAGTTCATTGTTTATTCCTCAGCCTTATTTTGAGGCCTGACCTTCAATGGATGCGCCTCCAGCCATAGTTGTAGCGTATTCTCCTCTTGTGTGTTGACTCCATTGAGGCCCAGCCCTGTCTGACTGCCTGTAATATTTCTACCTTACTTCGCTGTCTATAATAGTGTCACCGCATTGGCAACAGCCGAAGCGTGAGAGGAAGTTATCCATGACCTGGTGGATGACAGTCGCTGGCACTGCTCTTCCCAGTTTGTTGCCCACATTTGTAATCCAATGAAAATTGATTTTCAGTTAGAGATTTGTGGAAATAAAGATGTATGAGGAAAAGCGTATGAACTCATGGTCCCTGATTCTGCCTGTGGACATCGTGGGAGTGGGTGGAGGGTGGGGCGTTGCAAGTTGCAACCCTGCTTGGAGAGGTTTTCATTTGAAATTCTTGCTGGCCCCCGGGCGTGTTGCTCCCAGCTGTTGGCATCTTCTTTTGCTCAAGTTCTTGGTTGTTTCTTAGTGATAAAGGCTGTTGACTGGGAGTTGCTGGATGGTTATGTGCTCTCCCTGCTCAGCTGCTTCTGTGGGTGACATGCTGGAGATATCCCTATAATAGTGGACATGTGTTGTATACGGATATGTGTCATACGTAGTGCACTCCTCACGGGTGTAAATTACCCTTTGTGGCGTGTCATATTACTAGTGTCAGGCAAAAAAAGGGAGTTCCTCACCGCAGAGCCCACACATTCAAAAGATCCTAAGATGTTACTGTCCTCACCAGACTGGGTCCAAGGAGGCTCCCAAAGCCGAGATGAGGAACTTAACCTTCCCTGAGCACAGAACATTTGGGTTCGCTGGCTTCTATCACAGAAAAAGAATTTTCAGGACAGGTCAGCAAGAGGCATGGGAAAGGTTTACTAGGTGGCTTTAGGATACACTCAAGAGCTCAGAGCAGTGAGAGGCCCTGTTTGCTGCAGCAGGGAATAGTTCTGATTCTCTTGAAGGCTGGAAACCCGGGAAAGGAGGCCCAACCCTCAGGAGGGACCAGCCCCTTCTACACCTGTGGGCAGGGCTTTGTGTGGGTTTTTATTTTGTTTTTTGGAATAGGTAATCTAAACATTCTTTGAATTCTCTCAACCTGCTCCTTTGTCTTAGCATCAGGTTCCTGCTCTTTTACTCAAGCCAATTTATGGACTTTTGAATATTCTTGAGGAATTTTAGGTGTCATGGGTCTTGTGGGGAAGGAGCCTAAATGTAATCAAAGGATGCTGGTAGAGGTCGTCTTGGGTGACTTTGGCTGGGTCCTGGAAGTTGGAATCTTCTTAAATGTACAATTTTTAGTTATGATTTCCTTGTCTTCTTTCTGACTTGTATTTCTTCTATCCTACCTCACTATGAGCAATTTTATGAAAATTCAGATTGACAAGTTTTTCACATAAAAATTCTTAATACATGAAAACTAGAAACTCTGACTAGTCCAGTATCTATGAAAGAAATTGATTGCAGTTGAAAACCTTTCCAGAACAAAATTTCCAGGCCCAAATGGCTTTACCAGTGAAAATAGCCGAACATTTAAAAAAATTAAATACAGAGACCACCTCTTTGATGCTTTTGTGAAGTCAGCATACTAAAGCTTTGTCACTAAAGCTTGATAAGTTACAAGAAAATTAAAGGCCAAATGTTCACAAAAAACAGTGCGAAGGTGTTAGGACAATTCATTGGTAAATCAAATCTATTAATCTATAAAAGTGTAATAAATCATGACCAACTTAGATTTATCCCAGGAATGTAAACTTAGTCTAACATTAGAAAATCAATAAATGGAATTTAACCTTATACACAGAAGAAAGGAGAAAAATATTTGGTAAAACAACACTGATTCATGATAAAAATTCTTCACAAGCTGAAACAGAAAAAGTAAAGAGTATTTAAAATAATGGAGGGTATGATGTGGCTCTACAAAGAAATCTCTAGGATTGCACAATCACAGAATCCTGGGAGATTTTTTTTCAAAGATAAAAGTTGATAAACTGGTTATACAATTTATTTAGAAATGCTGGATAATATAAGAACAAAATTGGAGAACTGAAGCTACTAGATCAATATGTAGTTGGGTAGTCTATATTGGCATAGGGTTAGACAGACCACGGGACAGAAAGGGGATACGTAAGTAAGCTTGTACAGACGTGGTCTTTTTTAACCCTGTACCAAAGATTTAACCCAGGATTGAACAGTATTATTGTCTAATAAATCTCCATTCTCCTTTCTTGTCATCTTTTTCAGATTCCACTTGTCAGGGAGAAAGGTAATATTTGTTTAAGTCTTTCTTAATATAATGATACCCAGATCTGTCCATTGTCATGCAAATGACAAATATTTCATTCTTGTTTCTGCCTGTATATACATTTACATATACTTTATATATATATATACATTTTCTTTTTCTATTCATCCTTTGATAGGCATCTGAACTCTTTTCACAACTTGGCTATTACAGATTGTGCCTCAGTAAACATGGGAATTCAGGTGTCCCTAGAGTGTGCTGACTTTCATTCCTTAGGGAATATATGAAGGAATGGTGTAGCTGGATCAAATGGCAGCTCTATTTTTAGTCTGGAACTTTATTTTGCAGTCAGTTTTAAAGTTGGACATGCACATCTTGTAGGACCCAGCTATTCCCTTTCTAGCCACTCAGCGGTAAGGTGTGCATGTGTCCAGAAGGCGTGCAAAAGACTATCCTGAGCAATGTGATTCTTGACAACCCCTGGCTGGAAACAGCTCCCCTGTTCATCAATAGTGGGATGGATGAATGCAGCAGCAGATTGTTTGTATGGTTGAATATTCTACAGTGAGGAGGGTGAATAAATCATTGCCTCACACGACCATGTGGATAAGTCTCACAAGCAGAAAGCTGAGTGGAAAGAAGCTAGAGATAAAACACAGATGTGTGTAATTCCATTTACATGGAGTTCAAAACCAAGCAAACTAAAACTTTGAGGATAGGAGTCAGGCTACTGGTCACTTTTGATGGACTTAGTGACTAGGAAAGGATGTAAGGGTCCCCTGAGACATTCAGGTTTTTATCTCAATGGAAATTCCTTGGCTGCATCCTCTTCTCGAAAGGCTTACATTTTTTCTTAAGTACACTTTAATAAAAATTTGACTTAAAATACTGTAAAAATATGGTTCATTCAGATGCCCTTTAACTGCGAAGCATAGAATGTGCTAGGTGATTCTTGGTGATTAAAAAAGGTTTAAAATAGGTTGAAAAAATTCAGGAGAAAAAAAGCAGTGTCAGATCAGTAGCTTTGTTGAATTAGGGGCTTATGCAGTTGGCTGCTTTCTGTTGGTCTTAAAAGTTCATATAAAAAGGCTTAGAGTTGTGTTTGATTATAAGATTGGTATCAGTGCGATGGGAAAACCAAAAATGACTAAGGGATGAGTATTGAGGTCAAAATTTTGTTTTCAAACAATTTTTTTCCAGTTACATTTTAAAAAATTGATAATAATTGGACACCAAAGCAATCTGTTTTACATAGATCCTTTTAGTTAGGTACTTTCCTCCCATGAGCCATGAAGTGTGAGGGCAGGGACAGCCCGTGAGGGTCCTATTGTATCTGAACCAAAATGTAAATGGCTGAGCACTGAGAGTGACCCTCCATTTCTGTGGGTTTCACATCTGTGAGCTCAAACAACTGTGGCATATTTGAAAAGATTGTATCTGTACTAAAATATTTGAAAAAATATTTGAAAAAAATTATACCTGTGCTAAAACATTTATAGACATTTTTCTTGTCATTCTCTAGACAATAGAGTATAAGAGTGATTTAGGTAGCATTTACAATGTATTAGACATTGTAAGTAACCTAGAGATGATTCAAAGTATACAGGAAGATGTGTAGGCTATGTGCAATACTGATCATTTTGTATAAGGGACCTGAGCATCTGCGGGTTTTGGTGTGCTCAGGGGCCCTGGAACCACCCCTGGATACCGAGGGACAGCTGTATTATCATGTTTTGATGGTCAGAAGTCCAAAACGGATCAGGAGGGCCCATTGCAGAACTCTGGAGGATTGAGGGAGGGATCTTCTTGTAGTTGCCTTTTCTTCCTTCCCAAGGCTTCTTCTATTCCTTTTTTTTTTTTTTTTTTGACTCCTTCCTCAACCTCCAAAGCAGTCTTTTGTCTCTGACCCACCAGCCTCCCTCCTGTGAAGAACCTTGTGATCGATTACCTTGGGCACACCTGGGTCATGCAGGATAATGTTCCTGTGGAAAGATCTTTAGTAACATCGCAAAATCTTTTTTGCCGTGGAAGACAACATAGTCACAGGTACTGGGGATTAGCATGTGGGCCTCTCTAGGGGAGCCCTCTTTGTGGAATCCAAAGAGGGCTCTTTATATTTTGTTTCACAGAGCACAGTTCCTCCTCTCTGGAAGTTCTGTGACAAGTGTTGGATGAAGAATGGGTCTACTCTCTGATTCCTCGGTCACCATGGTGCCCGTGAAAAAGCTTGGCGAAGGGGGGGAAAAGAAGAAGCAGATTTGCGGTTCCCCTTTGTCTGCACACATCCTGTAGAAGATGGAATCATGGATGCTGCCGGTTTTGAGCAGTTTCTCGAGGAAAAGAATCAAGTGAATGGCAAAGCTGGGAATCTTGGTGGAGGGGTGGCCACCATTGAAAGGAGGAAGAGCAAGACCAATATGACTTCCGAGGTGCCTTTTTCCAAAAAAGTATTTGAAATATCTCACCAAAAATATTCAGAGAATAATCTATGTGATTGGTTTCGTGTAGTTGCTGACTGCAAAGAGAGTTATGAATGATATGAATTCCAGATTAACCAGGATGAAGAAGTGGAGCAAGATGAGGATTAAAATTCCTTTGTCCTGAGTATTTTTTATGAGTTCTTGAATAAAATTTAGGAACAAAAAAAAAAAAGAGAGAGAGAAAAGAAATGGGTCTAAGAGTTTGTTAGTTGGAGTATATAGTTTCTGAAAGTGAAGTAATAGTCTTGCCTACCCTCACTGTCTGCCACATCTAGAGTTTCAGGTTCACTTCTGGGTTTTCATCCATAAAGAGACAACTTGCATATTGTGCCTACATTATAAAGTGATGACAAAGTGAAGGGTGGGAAGAGGTCTGGAACCAGGTCACAAGCCACTGAAGGAATGACTGAAGGAGTTGTGGACGTTCATCCTGCAAGATGCCTTGGATGGAGCAGACAGAATTAATTATCTTTAAATATTTGAAGGATTATCATTGGAAAGAGTAATCAAGCCTTTTAGTACACTTAATAATAGCAACAGTAAGCATTTCAGTGTTCACTATGCCCAAGGACTGTTGCCTCACTTTATAAACTAACCCTCTGAAGGTTATCCCCATTGTACAGATAAGGAAATTGAGGTACAGAGAGGTTATGCAACGTGTTTTAGGCCATTCAGGTAGAAAGTGGCAACACTGGGATGCAGACTTGGACATTCTGACTCTTGAGCTATCCTCTGAGAGAGGTCACATTATCCTGCCTTTGTGCCCCGAGTTCCGGGAGGTACACTAGGACAAGTGACAGAAGACTTTTTATAAATAGAGGGGCAGATTTGGACTCTGTTTAAGGAACAAACATGGTGACTGCTTAGGAACAGTCTCTCTGCCTTGTAATGGTACCCGAGGGCTGAGGGGGTTATTGGAAGAGGCGGTCTCTAGCTGGGCAGAGATGAACCAGATGGCCATAAGGTGCCCGCTGATTGTGAAATTCTGATTTGATACATACAATTATAGATATACATATTTCGTATCCATTTAAATATATATGTACACATGTGAGTGTTTATGTTCTAAATATATATTGCAATGTGTATAAACGTACATTTATACATAAATGCCTATTTAAAATGTATAGAAAGATTTAAAAATGTATTTAAATGTAGATTGTGTACAAAATTATACGCAGACAAGTGCAATGACATTCAGAGAAAGCATCACGAGGTGGCTGTCGTCAAGTGTGAACTTCATGGAGTGCACGTACACAAACTAAGATGGCTGAGATGTCACTAGGCCATGTAATCCTATGGGACCGTCTTCGTATATGCGATCTGTCCTTGACCAAAATGCTGTTACGCAGCGTGTGACTAAGCGTACGTGTGCGTTGGGGGACAGCTTTTATGTGACATTTTATGTACTGAAGACCCACTTGGGGCTGAGTGTAACTCAGTGGTACGACTCATGCTTAGCACGTATAAGGTCCTGGGATTGATCCCAGCACCAGGAGTGGAAAAGGTTCTGCTGTGAAATGTAATTTTCCAGCTAGTTTCCTGGGTTTTCTCCATCAGTAACTAGAATACACTTGATGCAGTAGATTGTCCTGGCTGCCGCGTTTAAGGTGCCATTACTGTTCCTTCCGTGAAGGGATTTTCTCCCATTGGATCTGGGTGGTCTCTGGTTGGCACTGGCTAACACAGCCTGGTGCTTGGGAATCTTTGCATCCCTTGCCTTTGTGCTATGCACCCCCAAGTCCAGTCTGTCCTGCTGGAGGCTGCATCCCATGTAGGAGCATGGAGCACCTAGGTCCCTGGCACTGAGCGCCAGCTGTGTGTGAGCCTGCAGTCCCCATCAAGCTGTGGACTAACTCCAGTCACATGAGTGACCCCAGGGGTGACATCGGCAGCACCACCCCGACTCCCCTCATACGTATCCCAAGAAAGAATAAATCTTTGTTGTTTGCAGCCACTACATGTAGGGATGATTTATTAAGGAGTGGTGCATAACTGACCCATAATTTTGCTGCAGACTTGGAAGTAGTGAGTATGTATTTTGAGATATTCCGTAGTTAGACTTTTGGCTCAGTCTGCAGATCTCTTGCAAGCAGTCTCCTCACTGCCCTGTGTGGTGAAGCTGTCTGACTTTGCACAAGTGTTTCCATGTGACATGAAGTTGGGGGAAGAACATAACTGTCATGACGTATTTGAAGAAAACTGTGGTACAGGAGGACACTGTGAGAGGCCAGATTGGTATTGCTGGGAAAATCATGTAATGTATATTCTGTAAAATAGGCTTCCGTTCCATGAAATTGGACCCTGGAAAAGAGTAGAAATCTTATACTGCTTTTGAGGGATGTGCTAGACTATTGCCCTACTACTTTCTTCAAAGCTCTTGTCATTTTGCGGGCTTATGCCACTTTCCCTTTTACGACAGTGGTTTCCAGAATCCTCATTTGTTCCTACATTAACGATTCCAGTTTGCCTCAACCTTTATCTCTATGTACCTCTTGTTTCCCCTTTATAAACAAGGTAATGGCATTCCGCTTTGTTTACCTTCTTCCTTAAATCTTTTAAGAAATATGCGAGAGCTGAACATTTCGTGTATATTTCGATTACATTTAGTTTGTCAGGTTTTAAGAAGTATCTAAAAGTATAACTTTCAGAATCCTCTTTCATCTAGATAGCTTACATTACCTTCTAGGTTTTTGGTTGATTTCATTATAGATTAAAAAAAAAAATGAACCCACTGCAGTGTAAGGATAGTGAGGTGGCTGAGGAAAGACTGGAGAGTTAGACCTGGTCAGAATGAATCCAAGTTCTCTGCTTATCGGCCATGTGGCTTCGGCCAGATTTCTTAACCTTTCTCTCTTGTGTTAAACGAGGATACCAGAAGTACCAACTTTGAGGGGTTGTTATAAGGATTGAATGACATAATACTTGTCAAGTGCTTTTTCAGCTTAGGTAACCTATAAATAGTACTTATGGTACAGCTCTTCTTAAACTATAAGAAAACTCAGTAGAGGAAAATGTTAGTTGGAGACATTGAGCAATTAGTTGGCTGTAGTGATGAAGATGATGCTGTGTGGCAGGATGCTAGCTTAGTGATGCTAGCTTTAAACATCCTCTGGTGCATGGGAGCATGTGGCTACAGCCCATTTAGTGCTTGTATCCAGACTTATGAGCAGGAAAAAATTTAAAATGGAAGTGTTGGAATCCATTTGTTGCATGAATCAGAAAAAAAGTAATTTTGAAATGATCCTGGAAGTTGCTGGGAGAAAGCATCTTAGAGCAGTCATGTTTCTGTGCATTTCACGTTTTGGAATAGTGTGCCATACTGTTCTCCCAAGAAAGGGAGCAGAATTTCTGCCTGTGAGAGAGTGGGAGCTGGGAACTTCAGTTCTCATTTTTGGTTCACTGCTGGCTTTCCTGTGTCCTTGGGCAGATGCTTTCTTCTCTCTGAGAAGATTCTTTTTTTTTTTTTTTTTTTATTTATTTCCAAGAACATGTATTGGTACATTGTATACATAATGATCACATTCATCTTAGTTAATTTGTACCTGTACATGATACATCTTGGATCCCCCCTTCTTCCCCACCTTTCCCTTCCACTCTCTCTCCCTTCCACTCCCCCTCCCTTCCCTATTTACAGTAGCTTTATTTACATTTTCCCCCTTTTTCCCTTTCTTTTCTTTTTCCTTTCCTTCTTTTCCCCCTCCTGCCTTTCTCATTCTCCTCCTTATTGAATATTATCTTTCTTTTACTTAGTATCTATTATACTTTTTGTCCTTATTTACACTTACGGTTTCTCATACCAGAGAAATAATTCGATATGTACTCATGTGTATCTGATTTATTTCACTTAAGAGTATGTCCTCAAGGTACATCCATTTACCTATAAATATCTCAAGTTTATCCTTTTTTATAGCAGAGTAATATTCCATTGTATAGAAAAACACATCTTTAGCCATTCATTAGTTGTTGGGCATTTGGGTTGTTTGAGCAATATTCTGATTCCTGAAAAGAAGCTAAAATGCTAGCTGTCTGGTGAGGATCTGAGAGATGGCATTTTTGAAAGCAGATAAAGTGCTAACTGCAAAGGAAATGGTGATAGAAAAAGCTGTTAGCTGAGTTCTTGCCATTGAATGGCAAAGATTTTACTCTGTGGGCCTCTTGAGCTGTGATTCCCAGGTAGATACTTCTTTGAGATAACCAACCTTGGGACTCTTACGCCCAATACCTAGAGAAAGCTCTGAGTAACCTCGGTCTGACTTCCTTTCTCTCATCCTGGGGAAACCTCTGCTCCAAGCTCCTCCCGACACCTAACATTAAATGCCTTGACTTTCTTACTCGCATCAACACCATTCATCTTTGAGAGCCTGTGGTCTTCCAACTGACTCCCAGGCTACCAGGTACAGCGTAAGAGCCCCTTGTCTACGTGGCTGTTGTCCAGCGCTTTCTCTGCACTTCCCACGAGGCCCTGTTTCTAGACTACCATGGCATCAGGGGCTTCTTTGGAAACTTCCTTCAAATGACCAGTTGTCCAGTAGTTCCCACTAATCTGAGGTTTCACTTTCCATGGTCACACTTACTTGTGTTCAACCATGCTTTGAAAATACAAATGGAAAACTCCAGAAATAAATAATTCATAAACTGTGCACTACGCCACCTGGTCAAGTGCATCCACACTGCATGTACTCCCCACCCAGCAGGCACTCAGCATCTGTCTCCGTTATTAGACTGCCTGTCCTAGGACCACAGTGCTTATGTTGTGTAACCCTTATTTTACTTAATAAGAGCCCGAAAGTGCAACAGCGATGTTGGCAATTCACATGTGCCAAAGAGACGCCACAAAATATTTTCTTTAAGTGAACAGTTGAAAATTCTTAATTAGGAAAGAAAAGGAATCATATGCTGAGTTTGCTAAGATCTGTGTTAAGAAACCATCTTTTATCTTTAGTCATGATACCTCTGCCTAAAGCAGAACGTGCTTGAATTTTTGTGAGTTTTAAGGGCTTGAACATTTAAAAATCTGTAGATATATTTCTAAATAGTGTTCTTTTGCCTTGGTACTGTGGAATAGTTGTCTTTCTGTCCTGGCCTAGCTGTTTCTGGCAGAGGGACCTCATCACATTCTGCACCGATGCCTACTTCCCTTGTTCTACCTAAAAATTGCCTGCCCCTGGCTCCGCCCCAGACCCCGCCCACCCACGCCCCACCGCACCCACCCGCACCCCTGGCTCCCCCCACGGCCCCACCCCTGGCTGTGTCTACTTCTCTGGCTATCCTTGGTTGTTTTAGAACAAAATGAGCTAACAGGTGAATTCTGGGGGTTGGCATTACTGTCATGTATCTGAAGTGCTTGGCATGGGGCTTAAAATTCTGCTCTTATTTATTTTGGCACCACCATGGCATGTATTTAAAGCAGTAAGATCCGTGAAAGGATTTTAGTTAACTCTTTGTTGGTAGGAAACATTGGAGATAACTTAATCTGCAGAAATTGGGGACCGACTGTCCATTGCCTTCTTCTCTGTCTCTCAGAACACACACGCGACCGCCTGACAGAGTGCTGGGCTGGTGGCGGGGTGCACAACTGAGAAGCGCGTCTCCCTTTCTGGGGACAGTCCGGGTAGACACAGCCCCGGGTGGTTTTAGGAGGGGTGGTCGTGGACTTGGGGACTGAGGGGCCTCTTGTCTTGTTTTGGCCGTTGCTTCTTGGTCCAGGGCTCGCATCCCTCCTCTGATGATCAAGAAGAAGGGGAGCAGCCTCACACCCCGCGCACTTCCCTTCGGTGGGGACAGGTCGAAGCTCGCCATGCAGGCGTCCTGATGGTGATCCAGTCACCCTGAGAGCAGAGGCTGCGGGCGGGGATGGGGGAGGCCGGTAGTGGGGTTGTGTCTTGGGAAAGCACAGACGCCTGGAAGGCAGGCCGTTCTCACTAGCCCCGTGTGATTCACACCTGCGGGACAGGATCTGAAGAGTGATGAGGTTGAAGGTGTTAATTCAGAAGCAGCTTGAAGTTACTTGTGCTTTTCTTTCACTCGGGCTTTCGAGCCATTGGTTACTCAGAGAGCCCTGTGTTATGGTCTGTGTCTTGCTGTCCCCCCAAAGCCTCACGTGATCTAGAGTATGTAATTACACCACAGATTGGTTTGGCACAGTTCTGCTGGGATCAAGGATGCGATACTAGGATTAAGGATGTGAGCCTACCCACCCTAAAACCAGGTAGCCTGCATAAAATATAAGGGACAGAAAGACACCTCCCTGCCCACCCCCCTTCCCTCTTGCTTTCCTTGTGGCCTTCTGCCTGTCTGCCATGCCGCCCTGCGTTGGATCCGGCTGATTATGGACTGAAACCTCTATGCACTGTAAGCCGAATAAACCCTTCTTCCCTTAACTTTAGGTGTCGGGTATTTTGTCTCAGCAATGAGAGAAAAGTAACTAAAACACCCTGGTGGGCCCTTCCTGCTGCATCCCAGGCACACTGCTAGATGCTGGTGTGGCCAGTCGGTGGAGGGTTCTCTGGCTCCATTCACACAGAAACCATGAATCAGTGGAGCACAGCTCAGCTAGAGGATCGGCCTTGGTGCTGCAGCCCTGGGCTTACTGTGACAGCCCCCGCTGCCCCGGCCTTGTAGCTGGTACAAAGCTCCAAGACCCTCAGTCGGCTCCTCAGCAGCGAGGCAGCAGCTCCAGAGTGCCACTTAGCAGCTTCTGCTAGTCTCCACTGAGGCCCAGCAAACGTCACATGCCCCTACCTGTTGTCACTAGATGCTGCTAACTGACACCAGTCAGTGCCTCTTGGCACCACCAGGTGCTGCCATTGCCTGCTGCTACCAGGTCCAGCTCTGCTGATTCCTGTGGATTTGGCCACAGCTTTCTGGAACTCTTAAGGGCTGGCAGCCCCTAGCATTTATAGCTCGCTCTCTGTCTTTCTTTTTTATTGCTTTACTAGGGATAAAACCTAGGGCCTTTGCACAGAGCTGCACCCCCAACCTTTTTTATTTATTTTGAGACAGGTCTTTCTAAGTCACTAAATTGCCCAAGCTGGGCTCACATTTGGCAATTCTCCTGCCTCAGCCTCCCAGAGTGCTGGGATTGTAGGCCTGTGCCACCACGCCCAACTGTAACTCCTTTTTAAAGAGACCCACTCAACCCACACTATCCAGGATAAGAACTCAAGAAGTTTTATAGGACCTTCCGAGTCTGGACTACTGAAGAAATAAATCAGCAGATTTACAGGGCCACCAGAGCAAGGGCTTATATAGAGGGGGCCTGTGTACCTCACAAGAGGATCAATACTAGCAGGAGCCTTCCTAGACCAAACCAGTAAGTGTTTAAATAGCAACAGGCTTGTGATTGGTCCAAATTCAAGCCTACTAATTGGTCTAGAATTGAGCCTGCTGATTGGTTTAAACTGGTCCAAATTCAAGCCTTCTGTGGCCAAGGCAGATACAGGATATTCCTGGAGCTGCTGTGGAGATCTAGGACAGCCCAGTGAAAACCCACCCCCTTCTGACTGTCAGCGGGAAAAGGGGAGAATCTGGTAGTTTCTGATCTGCCTGGGAGTCGGGAATCGTGGTCCCTTCTCTCCAAAGGTCCGTTCCGTAGAGGGGACAAGTGTGTCACAAGAAAGGAGGGATCTCTGATGTGCGCTGTGACAGAAGACTGTGGACACTTGGAGAAGAAGAGCTGACTACTCAGAGGAGAGAGAGAGAGAGTGTGTGTGTGTGTGTGTGTGTGTGTGTGTGTGTGTGTGTTGGATGTGGGGTTGGGGCAAAATTATAGGTGGAGGAGAATCGGTTGGGTTCTGTCCGTGTCATCCTGGGTAGGTGAGGGCCCCTGGGAGTGTGAACTGACTAGAGTTAAGAGGCTTTGTCTGGTGTTATGCTCCTGCTTCATGTTTTGTCTCTGTTTCTCTTCCTAGAAACTCACCGTGGGCGTTGGGGACTGTCGTGCCAAGGTGCCATGCTGCCCTGGTGGGAACTTTCTCTTTACCTGCTTGTGTCACTGGGCTTCCACTTCTATTCTTTTTATGAAGTGTACAGAGTCTCCAGAGGTAAGAGGCCATACTTTCCTCATATATCAAAAAGGAAGTGGGGCGGGAATGCCGATATCATGGTTTATCCCTAGATGTCCCACAAAGCCTCATGCTCTCAGAGGCAGGTGCTCTGGAAGCCAAGAGTGCTGAAGCTAACTTGCTTTTGGGAGGTGGGGTCTGGCGGGAAGAGACAGGTCACTTGTGACCTGGAAGGGTAGAGCTCCCTCCCTGGCTCCTCCCTTCTTTCTTTGCTTCCGGACTGCCATGACTTGAGCAGCTTTCCTCTGCTACGCCCCTTTGCCGGGCCACCCTGTCCTGGAGCTGACCAACCACAGCCTGCCTGTAACTCTGGGTTGTAGTGTTGGGTTTTGTGTCTCAGTGATGAGAGAAGTGGCCAAGACACCCGGGAGTGGAGAATTTGGAGGGTCAGAATAACTTGGGCACTCCCTGCTTTCCCCTGCCTTGAATTGTTCGAGTCAATGACCTGAGTCCAGGAAACTCCCGGGCTCAGTGCTGGGACCCTCAGGTGGTTCTGTGGTCTATTTGCAATAGCTTCTTCTGTTGCCTCTGTGTGTGTGTGCGCGCGTGCGTGCGTGTGATCAGACCCAGGGCCTCCTCCACCACTGAGCTATACCTCAGCCTTTCCTGTAATTTAAGAGTTTGATTCAATAGCTGCTGAAGGTCATAGAGGGAATTTGCATTCAGAATTAAAAGTCAACTTAAATATCTCTTTCACCATCATTCTCTTCAGGCATATCTGAGATGTACGGTGTCAGTTGGAAGGTGTTTGAGACTTAGACGCCATTCATTATCTTTTTTTTTTTTGGTTGGGTCTCGCTGTGTTGCCCACACTGGCCACAAACCCCTAGCCTTGTTAGGTATAATGTAATCCCAGCTACTTAGGAGGCTGAGGCAGGAGGATCACAAGTTTGAGGCTAACTTAGACAACTTAGTGTGACCTGGTCTCGAAATAAAATTGAAAAAGAGGTGAGGATGCAGCTCAATGGTAGAGTACCCCTAGCTTTGATCTCTGGTACCACAAAAAACAAAAACAAAAACAAAAAACACCCCAAAGTCCTGGGCACAAGTAATCCTTCTACCTCATATTCCAAATAGCTGAAACTATGGTATATGTCACTCTTAAGGTAGTGTCCTCCTTCTTGTTTTGCCATCTCAGTGTGTTAGTTTTGTCTGCGTGGGGGGAGGGGCTGAATTATCCCCAAGGCGTAGTCCAGCCCACAGTCAGGGAAGGGGACTCCCCTTTCTTTTGAGAGAAGTTTGGTAACCATTCCTGCTCTTATCCAACCGACCAACATTGAGTTTCTGGGCGCAGCTGGGAGTCTGGGAAATGCAGTCTTTAGCTTAATGGCTAGGTGTTACTGTAACTCTATTGTGCTTTGGCAGAATTAGAGAATTTTGGAGAGACCATGAGCAGTCTCTGCCGTAGTTGAGGACAGTTTCCTGGATGTAATGGTGGTTGCTGAGCCTGTTTAGAGTTGAGCAGGAGCCAGCCAAGTAGAGAAGGGAGCTGAGGAGCTGTGGAAAGAAATAGACGTGTGGCTAGGCACATGCAGTGCTTCTGGGGAGAGGGAAAGCGTAGCATGACCCAAGAAGCACACACCACTCCATAGCGCTGGAGTGCAGAGTATGGTGAGAGAGCGGAAGGAGGTGAGCTCGGGTCAAAAAGCAGGTACAGATTGTGAAAGACATTGTATATTTCACTGAAGGCTTTGAACCTCATCTTACAGGCAGGGGACTGTGTTAAAATCGGCGATGGTCATCTAGAATGGCAAAGGCAGGGGCTGAGAGTATATAGCTCAGTCATAGAGAATGTACTTGAGGCTCTGGGTTCAATTCCCAGCACCAAAATAAAATTAAATAAAATGCAAATAGGTTTTGGGAAGCACCATTGGGAGGCCCCTGCCCGAAGGGTGTCATACTACCTTATGGATCACCAGGGCTGATTTGGATATGGGCCGTCAGGATTGGTTTTTCTCTCCATTCTACATGTGTCCTACTCAAAGCCAAGGGCTCAGTGACAGAAACTATTTAAAATAGATGGGGGTGCTGGGGATTTAGCTCAGTGGTTAGAGTGCTTGCTTAGGAAGCACAGGCCCTGAGTTCAATCCCTGGCGCCAAAAAAAAAAAAAAAAAAAAAAAAAAAAGGTGGAACTGCTTCAGTCACAGCTGGCTAAGTAGGTGCAATTCCTGCTAGAGCCAACGAGCTCTCCGAGCCCAGGTAAGCTGACCTGCTCCATGTGAGACACCATATTGGGCATTTCTTGTACCTTGTCTCATCTATCTTTAGCACAGCTCACTGAGAGCCTTGGCAGCCGAAACACAGCATCCAAGACCACTGGTCCATAGCTGGCGTGCGGTCTAGATTATTCCCCTGGCTCCTTCTACCGTGTTACTCTGAGGTCCTCAGCATGTGCTTCCGTCTCGTATAGTGTGGCTGTGCTGGCTGTCCTGTTTGCTTTCTGTGCAGTTTAAAGGACAGGAGGGAAGAGGAGGATGGCTTTCTTATCAGAGCATGACCCAAAAGTTGCTTATATCATGTCCACTAGTGTCAATGTGTCAGAACTCAGTCCTGTGGCCCTACTGCTGAGAGGAAGCTGGGAAACATCATCTTTCGCTGGGAAACCATTTATCCAGCCCAGACTCAAGGCTTCTACTACAAAGAAAGAAAGCAAGAATGGATATTAGCAGTGACTCACTCTTTTCCATGGGTGATGTCTTAGCTGTCTATTGCTGTAAACTTCTGTGATTTAAAACAACCACCATTTGTTACCTTTTACTGTTTCGTGAGTTTTTTCCTTTCTCTCTTTTTTTTTTTTGAGTTTTTTCTCTTTCAAATAGACTTTACTTTCTGAAGCAGTTTTAGGTTCACATCAGAATTGAGCAGAGAGCTCCCGTACACCCCACACTCTCATCCACACACAGCCTTCCCATCAACATCTAGCACCACCGTGGTGCATTTGTTACAACTGGTGAATGTCGACACATCATTATCACTCAAAGTCCGTAGTTTACTGGTTCACTTTTGGTGGTGTACGTACTGGGGGTTTTGAGAAACATACAATGACATATTCACCATTATAGTATCATGTAGAGTAGTTTCACTCTCCTAAATATCTTCTGTACTCTGCTTGTTCATCCCTTCTCCCCAGTCCCTGGTAAGCACTGATCTTTTTACTGTCTCCATTGTTTGCCTTCTCTAGAACGTCGTATAATTGGAACCATGTAGTATGTGGCATTTTCAACATGGCCTCTTTCTCTTAGTAATATACAATGAAGTCTCCTCAATGTCTCTTCATGGCTCATTTCTCTTTAGCATTGAATGATGTCCCATTGGCTACCACAGTTCGTCCATTGACCTGTTGGAGGACATCTCAATTGGTTCCAAGTTTTGGTAATTACCAATAAAGCAGCTATAGACATCTCTGTACAGAGTTTTGTGTGGACGTGGATTTTCAGCTCATTTTGGTAAATATCAAGAGATCTAATTGCTGGTTTATATGGTAAGAGTATTAGTTACTTTTCTTGTTGCTGAGACAAATTACCTGACACCCAAGTTAAGGGAGGAAAGGTTTATTTAGCTCAGTTTGTAGAGGTTTCAGTACACAGTCAGCTGGCTTTGAGGCAGGGTGGCCTGGCAGACAGGCAGAAGGCAGCAAGGTGAGCAAGGGGCCTGAGCAGCTTCTTTCTGCCCCTTGTATCTTATCCAGGCTGCCAGGATTAGGGTGGTGCCAAACTAATCAGTGGTTTGATTTAATAATCACATGCCCTTAATCCCAGCACCACACACTCTAGTTTCAGCCACCTCTGAAAAAGCCCCCCTTTGACCACATGAGGCTTTGAGGGACATCTAGACACAAGCCATGACCAGTATGTTCATTTTTGTAAGAAACTGCTAAACTGTTGTCCAACAAAGTGGCTGTACCATTTTGCATTCCCCCCACAATGAAGGGGAGTTCCTGCTTCACATCCCGGCCAGAGTTGTTGTTATCAGAGTTCTCGGTGTTGGCCATTTTCATAAGTGTGTGGGGGTATCTTGTTTTCCCATCATGAAAATCTTAATATTTCTCTGATGACATGGCATGTGGAACATCTTTTCATATGTTTATTTGTATATCTTCTTTGGTTAGATGTCTGTTTGGGCATCTGATCCATTTTTAAATTGGGTGTTTCATTTGATGACTGTGCAGTTTGCATAATTGTTCCAAAATTTGTCAGGTGTACCTTTTGCAAATATTGTCTCCCATTTTATGGTTTTGTCTTCTCATTTTCTTGGTAGTGTTCTTTGCAAAGAAATTTTAATTTTAAGGAAGTCCATCTTATCAATTCTTTCTTTTACGTCTTGTGGCTTTGGTGTTACATCAAAAAAGTCATCACCGGTTGGGGACTTAGTGGAGTGGTGGAGCACTTGCCCAGCAAGCGCAAGGCCCCGAGTGCGATCCCCAGCAACCCCCACCAAAGTCATGTAGATTTTCTCCTATTTTATCTTCTAGACATTTTGTAGTTTTGGATTTTACATATTTTACATTTTAGATCTGCTTCTGTTTTAAGTAACTTTGTGAAGGAGGCAAAGTCCATCGGAATTTATTTAAATGTGGATGTTCATTTGTTCCAGCACCATTTATTGAAAAGAGTATCTTTTTCCATGATGTTGCTTTCACTCTTTTCTCCAGTCAGTTGGCTGTCTCTGCCTGGGCTTATTTCTGCACTCTCTTCGGTTACAGTGACTTGTCTGTTCTTTCACCAATGCCCACGTTGTGTTGATTACTGTACTTTACAGTAAGTCTTGAAGTCGGGTAGTGAGTGTCAGTCTTCTGACTTTGTTCTTCTTTGATATTGTGTTGGCTGTTTTAGGTCTTTTCCCTCTTCATATGAACTTTACACAAAACGGTTTCATGGGATTTTGATTAGGATCACAATGAATCTATAGATTAAGTTGGGAAGAACTGACATCTTGGCAAATACCAAATCTTCCTCAATATTGAGTGTTCATGGAAAACATACACTATCTGTCTCTTTAGTTCTTTGATTTTTTTCATGAGGGTTTTTTAGTTTTCTTCCTATTGGTCTTGTACTTATTTGGTTCGATTTATACCTAAATATCTTAATTTTTGGAGTGATAGTGTAATACTATCCTTTTAATTTCACCTTCCATTTATTCATTGGTGGTATATAGAAAATCAGGTGATTTTTGTGTGTTAACCTTGCACCCTATAACTTTGCTCTATAATTGCTTATTAGTTCTAAGAGATTTAAGTGATTCTTTCAGGTATATGACTCTGTTATGTGTACACAAAGATGGTTTTATTTTTATTGATTGATTGATTTGTTTCTGAGACAGGCTCTCACTGTGTGATTCAGGCTGGCCTGAGCTCACTGTGTAGTACTGGTTGGCCACGGATATGTGGCAGTCCTCCTGCCTCAGGCTCCTGAGTGCCGGCATTGCAGGCGTGCACCACTGTGCCTGGCAAAGACAGTTGTATTTCTTCATTCTTACTCTGTGTGCCTTTTGTTTCTTTGTTTTTTTTTTTTCCGGTTTTACTTTTTTAAAAAAAAAATTGCATTAACTAAGATGTGTAGTTCATGCGGTAAGGCAGAAGAAAGAGATTTCTTCCTTCTCCCACCTTTGTTTCTTTTCGGGCCCTCAAAGGATTGGATGTATCCTTCTGTCCCCTGTACCGGGAGAGCAGTCTACTCTGCTGCTTCTGCTGATTCAAATACTAATCTCATCCAGAGACTGCCTCGCAGACACACCCAGAAACCGTGTTTCATCTGGCACCTGTGGTCCAGTCAGGCAGATACATAAAGGTAACCACAGTGTGTGGGATTTCGTCAAATGCTTATTCTGCATCTGTTGATTGCTTTTTCTGATTTAGCCTGTTAACGTGATGGATTACATTGTTGACTTTGTGTTCTGCAGGAGTTTGTTTTTATTCTACCTGAAACAGTACCCACAGCTGGAGTTCTTTGTTTCCGTGTTGTCAGGTGGGCGTCTGTCAGGGGTGGCCCAGCTGAGCTCAAGCATCCCAGACGGTTCACTTGCATGGCTGGTGTGCAGCGCTGGCTGCCAGCTGAGAGCTCTGACAGGCTGTCTGCTGGGGCGCTGTGGTCTCCCCTAAGTGACTTCTCCAGGTGGCTGATGTTTCTCCTACCAGGCAGCTGCATTACAAGAGGGGGTATTGCAGGTGTGCTAGAGCAGAAGCAGGTTGCTTACAGCCCAGCCTGGGAACTTGCATGGGAAGCTGTCTGCCTTGTTTATTGGTCAAAGCGAATCATAAGCCAGTGTAGATTCGGAGTGAGGAGCGTGCATTCCCCAGTGAGCAGAGCTGCATGCATACATGGGGAGAGAAGGGGCTGATGCTACCTGGCTTTGGAGCCTCCACCAGGGGGCATCACGCTTCTCTTCCAGGCAAGGATCCTGAAGGTGAAAAATGTCCCTTGTCTAATATCACACAGCTGATAAGTATTGGGGCTGGTGTTTAAACAAAGCTCTGCCCAACTACACACCTAATCCTTTTTCTTTTCTGTCACTCAAATGAATTGATGTTTTCCTAGGGCAGCTTGTTTGAAAGTGGAAGCTCTTTTGTCTATTTTTATTGATTTATTTATTGATCTATTTATATATTTATTTATGCAGTGCTGGGGACAGGGCCGCTCCACCACTGGGCTACATCCCCTGGCCTCTTTTGTCTGTTCTTCTATTAAACTTTAAGCTACAACAGTTTTATTTCAATGGAGAAAATAGTTCTGTTCCTCCCTGGGCTGCAGCAGCTGCCGGGATGGGCAGCATCCCTCCGTGGGTAGCATGCGGCTGTTCTGTGGCCCATGTGGTCCAGAAGCTGTGTGGTTTTTGGCTTCATACTGGTCCCGCCCTAACCCACAGCTGCTTTTATCCCAGTACTTTTCCCTTGTCATGCCAAGGTGTTTTTCTGGCCACTCCAGGACACGTCTTCCTCTAACCCTTTTTACAGGTTCAGCTCATGCAAGCTAGATCCCGGCCTTGCCAAAATGTGCTTAACTTGGCCGTGTTGAACTTTTTGGTTCCATGACTCATTTTTTAATTGGAGAAAATGTGCCATTTTCATTATAGAAGTAGGTCACTGGGAAAATGGACTCCTCTGTGAACTTTCCGAGGGCATTTATAGTATCTGGGGGCAAACAGTGCCTAGAACATACAGAGACTCAAAAGGTGCTAAGTGAATGCCTCCCAGGGGCATCTGTTCTGCTGCTCTTTCTTGCAAGGGGCGGGCATCCTGCCCACTGCTCCTCCCATCCACAGTTACAGGGTTGGGTTGCCATTAGGAAGGGCAGCCTGGCCCTCCCAGCCATAGGTAAATGGCATCTCTTGACAGATCCACAGCCAAGATGGAACAGAACAGCCATCTTCCCCCACCTCCACCAAGCACAAAGCATCCCAGAGTCATGCGGGAACACTTGGGGAGGATGCTCATCTTGTCCCTGGTGCCCTGTAGCGTTCTGGCCAGTCCACGGCTGTTGAGTTAAATCTGTGCCTTCTGTCTCTTCTCAACGTTGAACAAGAAGAAAGATGTGATGCTCTGTGGGACTTAAGGCTTGCAATAGTGAGCCTCGAAAGAATGAATGCCTCTGCAAGCTCATCTACTTTTGTGGCCATATCAGTTTAATGCACCACTTGAAAACAGGGAATTGTCATCTTATGGAAACATCTGGGAGGGGAATCCCTTGCTTACCGTTTCAGTGTACTACCTACTGATTCATATTTAAGTTTTCTATTTCTTCTTGTACCCATTTTGACAGTTTATAGCTTTTTAGGAATCTATCCATTTTATGTTGTATTTCAGTTTGATTCATATATTGTATATAATAATCTTACTTAAGTTGTCATGGTTTCTGTAGTTGTCTTTTCCTGTGTGTGTGTGTGTGTGTGTGTGTGTGTGTGTGTGTCTAAAATATTTTACTTTCACTACTTGCCTCTCTCTCATGCTTGGCTCCCCGTCCCCTGCCTTATTGTATATACTTTTTGTACCTTCTCCATCATTCCTTCCCTTGTTTCTTCTTGCCAGTTCTCCCTCCTTTTTACTTACTGTTTTTTCCTTTGGTCACTTGAATCATAGAAAGAGATCATCAACCTTTTCAGCTTTTGATTTTGTTAATCTCCAAGTCATTGGTTTCTGCCCTTTTCGCTGTTTCCTTGGGCTTGCTCTGGTCCTTTTTATTCCGACTTTATGAGTTGGGTGCTCACTCACTCACTTCACACAGAATGTGTTTGCATCGTTGTACCATGTCTGGTGCTGTGTCAGGAGAGGAGTTACAGAGCGAAACTGCAGTCTCTTCTCAGGTTCCCAGTGGACAGACCCAGCCTGCTGTCCACAGTGCTGTGCCGATGGACACTTCTATCAGAGTGTCTGTGCTGCGGTACTCTCTGCCAGCTGAGGATTCTTTAATCTGTCTCAGAGGTAATTTGATAGATGGTGTGTAATGAAGAGTTAAAATTATTTTTTCCCAAATAGTTAACTAAAAATTATTTATTAAGGCATTTCTCATTGAATTATGATGCAACCTTGATCATGTATTAAACTCTTAAACTCCAGACAATTTGGGGCTGTGTTTTCAGTTTCATTAACTTCTCAATCTATTCTTATATCAATATTGCACTATTTTAATTATTTTTACTTTATAAAATGTTTAAGTCTCTGGAGTACTTCTCATCGTTCTTTATTTCCAGCTCTTTCTTAGCTATTCTTTCTAGTTTATTTTCCCAGCTACATCTTTAAAATTGCTGATTTCCAAAAACATATCATTAGGGTTTTAATTAGAATTACAATAAACCTGGAAATTAATTTGTAAATAATAGATTTTTAAAAATAACATTATAGCTTTCCTTCCAGGAACATGCTATTTTTTTTCTGTATTTAATCCATCTTCTGTTATTTTCTTTAACAAAGGTATATGGTCTTCTTTATAATAGATCTTGCTAAAATTCCTGTTAAAATTATTTGAGTCTTTTTTTCTCCTTTTATGATTGAGCAGTTTTTCAATTATATTTCCCATATTTTCTAGCTGATTCTTTCTGGTCTGTAGTAAAAGTTTTTATTTCAGTTTATCTATTTTATATTCTAAAAATTTACTGAATTCTATTCAAGTTATCATTTAATTTTCCTGGTTGATCTATTGAAATAATACATCCACAAGTAATAATCGCCTTGGCTTCAACAATTTTTTTTTTTCATTGCTATGACTTCTAGAAACAGGATAGTTAGATATTACCTGTTTTAATTCTGATTTTAATGGAAATCCTTGTATTGCTTTTACCATTAGTGAAAAATTGTACAAGTTTTGCTTATTTAAAAAATAAGTAAAAATAAGTTTTTAAATAAGTTTTACTTATGTTGAGGATCTTAATAATCCCTTTTTAAGATCGGTAATAAGTGTTGCATTTTATCCATTTTAAAAGCATCTACTGTTCAAGTGATTATTAGGTTTTCTTTTTTTTTTTCTTTTGATTTATTAATACAATACTTTAAAGTGATCACATTTCAGTAGCAAACTGTGGTGACTCCTACCACAAACCCGCCATTATTACTGTGCCTGATGGTGTCCCTGACGGGTTTCTAGGTTCTTGTGTGCAAGGAGCAGAGAATTGCCTGTGACACGCAACAGCAAGGAAAAAGCAGCCAAGTTTTAACCTGGTGACAGTGTGCTCAGTGTGAGCAGGCTTGTGCGAGTGGAAAGGAAAATGGCAGGAACGCTTGAGGGTGTTGGGTTTAAGAACTTAAAGTGTTGTGCTTTGTCGAGGGCACCTCGGAATGGGTCTTCCAGAGGTGATTGACAATGTGATTGACAGGGTGCTGGGTCATGTCTGCTGTGTCTGCTGCACAAGTCCTTTCCCATAATTCTCTCTGTTACAGTTGGATGGATGAGATGCAGTCCATATGCATGAACTTTCAATGAGCTCAGAGTGAAGAAAGGTCACTGTATGTCGAGCAGGAGGCTCTGGCGTGCATGCATCTTATCTCTACTTTCAGGTAGTAGGCCAGGGACCAACGTCGGGGGTTGGCCCTGTGCCCAGGTGCTGGTGAGTGGAGGGGAGTGGTCCACCAGCCCCGATTCTGCTGTGACCAGGGTAATTTGTAAATACACTGCTTTTCCCCAAGTTTTACAAAAATATTAATTCTCAGTGAGATTGGCTGACTTGTAATTTGATCCCCGGATTCCAAAGCAGCACTCTGCTAGCTTTATAGTGGGGAAGCATCTTTAACGTTGGAACCAGTGTATGAAATGCCAGAACCCTCAAAATTTGCTATCTTTGACTTTTAAGTCTGAAAAGGTATGGAGTCTCTTTGGTAGGAGAGTCATTGAAAATATATTTCAGGGTTATATTTAGATTTTTATCCTTACTCAGTCAGGTTGAGAAATTTATATTTTTCCATTTCATGGAGCTTTTCAACTGTATTAACATACATTTGGGATCATATTCTTAAAACGTCTTCGCTGAAGTATGTGTCTCATCTCACCTATCTTAAGAAATTTATCACAGATTTGTCTACTTAATAAGTTTATTCCTTTTCCCAAAGAGCAAGTTCTTGTATATATTTATAAAATCTACAATTTCTGGGTTGTTTTTTTTTTTTTAAAGCAAGAGTATTTTTTTATGAAGGGCAGCCGCCTGAGATCCTTCTGACCTCTCCAGCCCCAACCTCATTCTGTGCAGTAACTTTCTTTCTGAAAAGATGGTAGCAATGACATCTTTACAAATAGATGTGCTTTCCACTGATGCGTGTTTTCACTTCACAGGGGTTTTATTTTCATTTCTTTAATCTTCAGCAATCTGTAGTTAATTTTTTTTCCTTTTTATTAATCTCTCCAACACCAGGGAGCCCTGATAGTTAAAGTGCCTTTTTTCTCTAATGCAAAGTACTGTAGTTATTTGATTTGACACCCCAATTTTTTGTTTTTATGTGGTAGGTGTCCCCTAAGTGGGATATAGCTATATGTAGTTGAAAACATTTGCTTTCTGCCTTTTTTTCCCCTGTACACACTTGTGGGCTTTATTACTACTAATCTCATTTTTTAGAAAGGGACATAGCAGCTCATTTATAGATGAATTCTTTCTTTTACAATGCTCGTGCAGCACGCTGACCTCTCACAGGATGTGGAATTTGCTAGCCAGGAGGAACGTTTTCCTACTTATTTTTATAATAGAGGAATTTGATTGCAAGATGGCTGTAATTCTGCGGAGCCCAGTCTTGGGTGGGGATACAAAGGCAATGGGGACCAGGCAAGCAGGCTGACCACGGCGGGGTATGGGTAGGGGGCCCCAGGGGCCCTTCAGCTAAGAAGGCTGGTGATAAGCCTGTGTGCATGGCCTTACAGGAGCTGAGGACTGGGTGGCCTGCCTTGAGGCTCCTTCCTGTTGCCAGCTTTGCTATGATGGTCATGGTCTTATGAAACAACTGTGTCGCTGTCTTCCTGCGGGGTTTCCGAGTCTCCTGGTCCAGCCCATGGTTTCAGGCTTGCCCTGGTGCTTTGCTCCTGTGTCAGTAGTGACCTGTAAGGTAGACCGGTGATGGGGTTCAGGAACACTATCCCCAGCATGGCACCTTGGCATGTGAGAAAACAACAGGAGTGGGCAGTTACCCCTACCTGTCTCTGAGCTTCTCCGGGGCCTCTCACAAGGCCTAGGAAGGATTTTCTGACCTTCCCGTGAAGGAGGTCATCAGACCCCATGCAAGAGGCGGCTTCACTATACCTGGAAGAAAGGAACCGTCTCCTCTCTGAAGACACAGGGACGCACAGAGGAAGCAGAATAAACGGGCAGCCCCAAGCACCCGCAGTTCACGACCATTAGATCCTTCTTGTGCTGTCATGTTTCTCCAGGACACTCCACTCTGTATCAAACCCAGCGCAGCAGTGAGCAGGTGCAGTCGTTCCTTCAAGTTTTCTTTTCTTTACCGAAGCACCTGTGTCATCTCTGAAAGCCATTACAGGTGCTGGCCAGGAAAAAGACCAGGTGCTGGCCCAGTTCCTGCAACTGGCCGCAGCACAGCTGAGGATCTTGGATAAACGTCTGCTGGATGTGGAGCTCAGAGTATTTTTATACACTCTGGGGAAGGAAGGCCCGAGGTGTGCAAATTGGAACTATGTTGCCTTTAGGTAACAGGGTGGGGACACGCGAAGGAGAAGCAGCTGTGGAACATCAGGGAAGCCCGCGAGCAGCCGCTGCTTTTGGATTGCTGGGCCGCCAGTCCGGAAATGTGTACACAAGCAGGCCCCAGGGCCCAGCTGGGAAGGGACTGGCGGTTTCACCATACGTTGAAGAATGGCTTTTGTTATTTTTGGCCCGTTGCTTGTTTCTGATCCCCGCCCACCACCATTTCCGCCCCCCCCACTCCGTTTTAGCCGCTGCTTCAGGGATGGTGAACATTTTAGATGCCCGAGCGGCAAAACTTCAACCCTGAACCCACTAATTTATCACAAAGTGCCAACCCTACAATTAAATCTGAATACCAAGATTTTAGTTTAGAAAAAAACCAACTCTGCATTAACATCTTTTGTCTTGAAAGAAAAACACAATAACATATGTGCCATAGGTTTGGCCACCACTGCTGGTTCTTTGTAATTGGATTTAGGACATCTTAGAAGTTTTATTATGTGTGAAACTTACATTAAATAAATTCATATGCTTTTGTGTCATGAGTCTTATTATAGGAGCCTCAGCCATGACGGTAAGGAAAGGTGGGAGACAGATGCTTTACCCTCTATGTAGGGGAGTGCTGGCTTGCAGAGACTCTGCTTCCTGCTTTTAATAAACCTCTGGATGGGGGGGGGGCTGGGAATAGGACCTAGGCTGGAGGGCATTGGAGAGCAAACCCTCCTGGAGGTGTCCGGCTCCTCATCCTGCTCCTGCTTGGGGCCACCGCTCCGTGTTGGGCCCCACACAGGACTGGACTGCAGAGCTCAGGGCTCTCTTGGCTGGAGAGTTTCCATTTGCGTCTCAGCTCCTCTGCCTCCCAGGAGCAGGAAGCTTTCCTTTGCAGATGGTGCACTTGGTGCTGTGCCCTGGAGATGGCAGAATCCTTAGGTGAGCAGCAGACAGCAGCCCTATTTGGGAGGTTTGCAGGCCATTTGTGCAGTTTATCATTTCGTATCCTATTTGCATATCTCATTTGCTTTTGCTTGGGTTATTTCTAAACCATATTTTCATGCTCCAAGTCAGAATTGGGAGAGAGAAGGAATCCCTAAACCTCAGGTGTCATGGCAAAACCAGTACCTTATCACCTCTCTTCAAAATGATAATCTGCTTATGAATATTTGAGAGTTACTTAACATTAAATTCTCATATCCTCAGAAACCCCTCTTTTCTGCTCCCCTTCCCTGTTCTCATTTATTGCCACAGTACGCTGTATCCACTGGCTTCCCAGGGAAATAAAGAACCAGTAGAAGCTGATTGAAGTTTTTCAAATGCATAGGAACAGCAGGACACACACACAACGACTGGGTATGCACCTCCCCACAGTGGCTTGTATCAAACTAGGGTGTGTGTGTGTGTGTGTGTGTGTGTGTGTGTGTGTATGTATGTGTTTTCCTTTCTTCCTGATTAATGTCCTCTAATTACCCCTACCCCAGAACTAATTTCCCATCAAGATGTTGAGGGTGAAAGCCCTAGGTTAAGTTGGAGGTTTTAAGTATGTGGTTTACTACAGCACAGGCAGTGATTAAAATGCAAATCCTCTTGCTCTGTAGGTAGGATGGGAATTTGATACATTCTTTCATGGGGGAGGAGAATCAACAGCTGACTAGTAATCATCAGCTGACTAGGGCTCATCAATGGAACTGGCTCCATTTTTATGCTCTCGGGCAGCTCTCTTCTTGGTGTGATGAATTTGGGCTGTGAAGCCTTGTGAGGGAAGATCACTCTGCCCCACACTCCACCCTGTATGGTTTGTGGAGGATCCCAGGCTTAGAGGTCTCTGTGGATTTGCAGCTACCTCTTGCTTGACTGCATCTGAGTTAGGATGAAAACTCTAGTCCTGCCCAGAGGGTGATGGCAGAGGCAAGAAGAATCAACTGCGAGGCTCTGAGGGCTGTTGCTGTTTAAGGGAAGATGTTGGTGGCCGCTGCAGCTACATTACTTGGCTGTGAATTTTCAGCTAAGTTAAGACAGTCTGAAAACAGCAGTTTCTAGAGGGGTCATGAATGGAGTTAAATTGTAACTTAAAATTGGTGTCATACATGTTGCATTTATTGGTGTCAAGAAATCAGACAAGGCCAGTGGCCACTGATGGCCAGTGAACACTTGAAATATGGCCAATCCCATATGAAATGTGCTGTAAAGTTGGTGTATGCTTTGGATAAAGAATTTGTATGAAAAAGGCAATATAAAATAACTCATTAATAGTTGTTGGTTCCATATTGGAATAACATTTTGGATATTTTTAAGAAATGTTTTCTTTGTTGCTATTAAAAACTTAAAAATTATAAATGTAGCTTATACTGTATTTCCACTGGACAGTGCTTGGTAGGATTTCACCTTGATCTTCCTGTCTGCATAGGAGAACTTTTCCTATCTACTGTGTTTTTAGGTTCTGGACACTCTATGCTGAATATTTCCTGTCTCAGAAGTTGTAAGGAGGCAGCAAGCAAATTTTTCCCACTAGAGGGAGATACCTTCCAGCTTCAGGGAGTCTGGGGTTAGCATATTAACTTCACTGCTTATGGATGTGTCTTTTTAAAAACAGAAGAAAAACAAGCTCAAGTTTTTGCTTTGTTTCCCTAATGCATAGTTCCAGTGTCTCTGGAGGTTGCGCTCTGTGTGATTGTGAGGCCAAAACTAGGAGAGGGAGGAAGAGAAGTTTTCTACCTGCTCACTAATGGATCCAGAGGTTGCAGTAACTTGTCATTTGTTTGCAGACCGTGTCCATGGGCTTGGGTCTGTGAACAAGGCAACACATACACGCACGCACAAGGTACCCTCGTGCGCAGCTTAGCAGAGAGGCCCAGTGCACTGCCGCAGTCACAGCCCTTCCCTTGCGGCACTCTGGAGCACGTGGGATGTGGTGATTCAAACTCTTGGGTTGTGTCAAGTGGGACTGGGCCAGTGGTGCAAGACCCTTCCCGTGCTCTTGTTCCCTGGGGCTGGAGCTGGGGCTACTGTGGCTACTTAGCATTAGTTTCCCTCTGATGCCCCTCTGAAACCACCACTGTGCGGTGCTCCTGTTTCAGCGACAGGCTTGCTCCTGAGTCCTTCTGAGTTGTTAGTTTTCAGCTTCCCTTGGTTGCTGTCCTTTGCTGGTACTTCCTTTTGCTTATCTGTGCACTTTGTCCCTTTCTAAGGGATCTCAGCCCTTTTGGTGGCTCTGTCACTACCTTTCTTCTGTGTCTTTATCTGCGTTTAAAACATTCTTTTGAGCCCCACCCATATCTACCCATGGGTCTCTGGGTTTTACAGACTGAACATTAACCCCTGCCACACTCTGTCCTTCCCTTAGCTAGGTGCCCTCAGCACAACCGGAGTTTCTCCTTGTTTGTACCTCTTCCCCCGCGTCTGGGAAAAGCCACACCAGCCTTGTTCTGTTTTATTCCTAGTACCTCACAGTGGGTCTGGTTAGGTACACCCTCAAGAAATGTTTGAAGATTTTGTTGTAATTTTTGTTTTGAACCAATTCTGCTGTTAACTTCTAAATGTTTGTGTTATCCTGATTTGATTCTATTTTATTAAGTCTGGCTAGCATTCTATTACGTAATGTGGTCAGAGTTGTGGTATTCTGTAGCGTGGTCTGTGTAAAGATTTTTAATTTGTTCACTAGTCCCTCTCAATGGTTTCCCGTGTTGGATCCTTTCCTACCTTGATCCTTTCACCTTTTGTGACCCTTATTACACGTCGAAAGGGATTTTTTTCTCAGCCCCATTGTGTATTTCCAGGAACTTAGATCACGGAAAGCTTTGAAGGAGGTCAAAGAGGATGGCAGATTTCCTGCCTGTGACTTAGTTTGCAGGCTGCTTTTCCAGAATGTATTCAAATTTCTTTTTGTGCTTCTGCTATATGACCAATGTGATCTTACTTAGATTTGTGCCTAATGGAGACTGCTTTTCTTGCTAGAACATGAAGAGGAGCTGGACCAAGAATTTGAACTGGAGACGGACACTTTTCTTGGAGGATTAAAGAAGGTACAGGGTGTTTAAATGAATGATAAACCTCAATTTCCAAAACTGACATCAGATCCAGGGATGTAGCTCAGTGCTAGAGACTTGCCTAGCCTGTACAAGACCTTGGGTTCGGTCCCCAGCACTGCCAACAATAGCAACAAAAATGCAACTGATTCCAATATTTTCTATCTCCGTTGTGTTTGGGTTTGACCCAGGTAGTGTATTCTGCAGAACCAATTAGGAATTAAGCGTATTTTCTGTTGCAAAGGTGTGAGTGTTCTGTATTGGATAAGCGTTCCTTACGGTCTTATTTTCTTGTCCCCTGTTTGTTCTTCAGATACCAGAAATTGAATTATGTTACCATGTCAGTTACCACAATTTTCATTTTGGTAGATTTCAGAAGTCCTTTATGGACCTAGCCATATCTGTCAGGATCAAGCATGCCTCTTGGATTCTGCCTGCACCAACACTTGGCTATGGTAGAAATGCTTGCTCTGTGCCCTGCTGTCCACACTGCTGCAGGGCGTGCTGGGAATTCCTCTTTTCCTTGCCAGTGCTGTGGTGATGGCTGGCACATCTGTGAACACAGCTCATTTCACTCTTCAGTAGGAGGCAGGTGGCTGTTGTTCCGCTGTAGACCTTGTGACCTTCTGATATGACAGGTAGCGTTCCTGTGCCAGAGGATGCTGCTGGTAGGTTCCAGACCCTCCTCTTCCAGTAGAGAGAGGCTAGACCACCTTTTCTCCCACCAGAAACCCTTTCTGTGGGTTTCTTCTCATTCTGTTCTTGTTTTCCAGGACCCCATTTCAGTCATCTCTTGATCACAGAAGCTCCAGGGCCCAACTTATGGTTTGGGGTTCAGGTCAAGGCCAGTTATGAAGTTATTTTAATATGTTTTAAAAATAATATCAAAGCACTGATTTTTACTACTTTTACTGTATCAGATATATGATGAATTCATCCAGTTTTTGTGGGCTGGCTTAGGACCTCAAATAATGCTTAAAGTTCTGAACAACCTATCTTATCAGTGAAATTTGGAAGACAGTTTCCAAATTGGGCACTACATGTACTGGTACTTTTCAACCTTGACAGTTGGCGATCTTGCATAGAATTGTAACAAATGTCTTTTGGCTTTCGCGTGAGGTAGCCTGTCTCTTCGTAGCACTGGCTCTGTCCAGAAGGACTCCCATGTGTGGGACTGGGAGGATGTAGTGCCTTGCTTGGGTGCCCTTTCTGGCTTTTTGTTGTTGTTGCTCTGTCTACTGGCTATTTCTATGAAGAATTAGATGTGCATTAAATTTTCATTCCTGGCATCCATTTCTAGATGTTTCTTATTTCTATAAGCTCTTTTCAGGATTGTTAGTAGGAATGTAAGGTGGACACCCATGTGCCCATTTCAAAGCTGAGGAAACATCGGAATTTGAGAAGTACCAGATATCTCCGTGAGTATTTTGGGTCCACTCTTTGGAAATATAGCACGATTGGATCTCTTACGACAACCAAAAAATGATCATCTGTTTTCCTATTCAGAGTTGCACAATTTGGGCATTTCACTTAATACCAAATAATACAAAATTGTTTGCCATGGGCAAAAATGAGCGTATCTGTTTTATAGCCGGAGACTTTTGGCTGAAGAGGCGCTATTGTGAGGCAGTATGAAAAATGAACTAGGCCCTGAGAAGTTTTGGAGCTACTGTGGACGTCACTGTCAAGGGCAGGCTCAGCCCACTGGTGTGTTGCTTCGTCTAGACAGTGGGGCTTTGTCTTCACGGACTACAGTCCCATCCCTCCAGCAGGCTAGCTGCTTGGCTCCCCTCCAAGGCTGCAGGGCTGGGACACGGCCTCTTCTGTGCACCCTCCGTGACAGTCCTTGTCACGGGCTTGGCAGGGGAGGGAGTTGATGCTCAGGCCCACTCTGCCTTCACGGAAAAGTGCACAAGGCACAGCAACACACCCGTGGTGCCCCAAATGCATTCTGATCGAAAGAAGACATTGGCAGTGAATGGAAACGGTGGAGTGGGGGAAAGCTTGTGTTATCTGACCAGCCCATTTCGGAATGTTTGTTTATGGGTTGCTAAACCTCGGCACTACTGACCTTCAGAACCACTGAGGATTTATTGCAAGGGAGCTGCGGTATACACTACAGGGTGCTGAGCAGCCCTGGACTCTTAGTACACGCCAGCTGCAACCTCTGCCCAATGTCTTGACGGTAAAAATGTCTCCAGGCATTGCCAAATGACTTCTGGGGATAAGATCGCCCACTTTTGAGAACAGTAGGAGTAGTGAAGGGCTCTGCCCCACGCCGGCGTTTGAGCTGATTCACCAGGCTTACCTTTGCTCCTCCTGCGGTTGAGAATTTAGCTCAGTGGTAGGGTGCTTGCCTAGTAAGTGCAAGGCTGTGAGTCTGATTTCCCAGCACCCCCCCCAAAAAAAACCTTCGCTCCTGCTGGTTCTCTATCTGGATGTACCTCCCTAGTTCCTCACCTGACCTTAGCCTTCAGATCTCAGCTTGGCCTCCCATCTCAGAAGCATCGCCTCAACTTCTGAATCGGGCGCAGTGCTCCTAGTTCCTGACGCTTCTCACTCTCTCTGCCTACCTCCTCCCGCACCCGCAACTTTGACAGAATGTGTTTCTGTGCTCAGTCCTTACCGCCTGCTGGGAGCAGGGATGAGCCAGGCAGATGTGGGAGAAGGACCACCAATTATTAAGTGAGCAAACGGGGAGCCACAGGTCGAGCCGAGTTCTATGAAAGTGTATTCATTCATTGTTCATTACTACAAAAAATAACGGAGGCAGCCCGTTTGTAAAGGAAAAGGGTTTGCTTTGGCTCAAACTGTGAAGGTACCATGGTGCCTCGGTGTACGATCTAAATTCGTTCCGTGATTGTGAGGAGGATGGCTGAGGTTGTGTTCGGCACCTGATGCAGGGTTTTTGAATGGAAGCAAGATTTTTCTGACTGCTTCTGTTTGAGAACCAAATTGTTCATAAATAGGCTCATTCATGAAGTGAGTACAAAGTTGAGGGGCCTTGACTGGTGATGGCCTTCTTGTTGACTGACTCCAAGTCCACAGAGCATCGTGTGGCAGGGGACAGTGAGTACACCGGTGTCTGTGTGCCTCTCTCTGCTCTCTCTCCTTGTTATGAAGCTGCCCGTCTTCAATCAAGGGGCTGCAATCTAATGACCTCACCTCTCCCTCATCGCTTCCCAAGGCCTCACTTCCAAACATCGTAGTTGGATTAAGTTTTCACCCCCTTAATAGCTCACAGTAGGGACTACATTTTAACATCACTTGGGGGACATTCAAACCACATCTAAATCATAGCAGAAGGAAATAAACAGGTCGATGTGATACTGTAGTAATGCTTTGGGCTGTATCATGTACCCTATTATGACACAGCTATTTGTACAATTTTATTCTGTATTATCTATCCCCACTAGATGGTGAGTCTCACAAGCAGGGCTGACATTTAATGCTTTCTGTATCTTCTATACCTGGGACAGTTCTCTGTTGCATTTCACTGCAGGAAAGAGAGAAGGCATTGAAGTCAAACCCAGCAGCCTTGGCGAATGCCGGGCAGACCGTGTTTATATCCCAGCAGGGAGAGACTGGTGTGGGCACAGACACTTAACACACCACTCCTCACTCCTGAGGGGAGGGTGACCTGCCCCTGAGCGCCCAGGAGCGGGCAGGATTTGGCAAGGTCCCAGTGGGGTCAGCAGGATGGGGAAAGGGAAGGTGGTGGCTCATGTGAAGCTTCAGGTAGGTCAGGGAACGCGAATTGGGCCTGGCCACGGTCCTTGTGTTTTAATGACGTTAAGGTTTGGAGAGTTGTACCCTGAATCAGGAACACCTACACGCCACATCATCTCTTTGGTATGACACCAGCTGTCACTTAGGAGCACGTGTATGTGCATCTGTTATGACTCCATTTGCCACTGAGCTTGCTGTCTAGTCCTGTCTGCTCTTCCAGGCCTGGAACGAGGGTCTCCTGCCCCACAGGCCCAGTGGCTTCTGGGAGCCATGGTGTGCTGGGGGCCTCCTTGGCGTTGTCCATCACTGTGCTTGGCAGTCCTCTTTCTCTTTTGTCTTGCTAGTCTTCTCTTTAGTGATGCCAAGGAGATAAAGGAAACACCTCAGTGCCTGTTTTCCTTGCTTTATGAAGTAACAGTGTTTTTAGACAACATGTTCTAAGTTAAACTGATACATGTGAGCTCTGGGTGCATCGTGTTAGGATTTTCCTTTCATTTTTATTTCTGATTCAGGGTACTTGGTGTAATGGAAAGAGCTCAGGTTTGGTGTTGTGTGGCCTTGAGTTCAAATCTGTCTTTACTATATCCTGGAAAGCCATTTACCTTCTCTGAGTCTCAGTTTTATTATCTGGAATATGGGATAGGAGATGATAGGTATAAAACACCCAGTGTGTATAGGCTTGGTGCAGAATAGATGCTCAGTACATGTTGTGGCTATTGTTTGTGTGTCTCTCTCTTTCTCTCCTTCCTTCCTCCCTTCCTTCCTTTCCTCCTTCAATGGATGATTATTTTCTTGACTCAGCATTAAGAGTTGCTGGGAGGTAATGTTCTACAGAGAAACATTTATGGGGCTTGCTGCTGAAAGGGGCCTTGTGCTCCTTATCCTGATGTCCTCTGAGAGTCTCGGGTAAGCAGGCCTTCTCTCCTGAGAACACGTTTTTCCATGTTCTGAAATTGGGGCCTACCTGTGCGCAAGCTGTTCTTTCAGAAGTAAAAAGAACCCTATGCACCTGTGCGAAGGCTAAGGAAGAAGCGACAAGGACAGAAGAGGAAACTTGGTGATTACTGTCTTTGAGGGTAGAGAGAAAAACGGTACTTTTCTAAGTAAAGATGTGGCTTTTGCTACTCAAGCTTTGCCCATAAAGGTTTTAAGATTTGGCCTACTTATAAATGTCTGTTACTTTCAATACTTTGAAAAAATAGCCTTGCTCGGTCTTGATTCATTAACAAACACTAAGTGCCTGTTAGATGAGGGGCCCCTGGGCCGTGGACAGGTGCTGAGGACGGATGCCGTGACATTCCAGGCTCTGTCTCTGTCCTCTCTGGGCTCTGAATATGAGCTTGTGAGGTCAGAGAGGCCACCAGCCACTGGGCAGGGTCACAGATGATGCCTGTGACCCTGACTCACTGTGGGCCGGGCCGCCGGGGCAGGGCATGTGAACGGAAGAGCCCCTGAGGTGCTTGTATTGAGAGCAGGTGACAGAGCTTGGCTGGGAGGCTCAGTGTGAGGAGGAGGGGTGACCCGAGGGAGGCAAGGGCCAGATCACAAAGGCCATTGGCTGCCACGTGTGGAGCCTGGAGGGCACCCGGGAGGCAGTGGACAGTCATGGAAAGGTTTCAGTGTCAATTTTCTGTTGGTTCTTTCAGGAGCCTTCTGCATGGTTCCGCTCCCTTGCCGCCTCCCTCCCTCCAATTTTGTGTTGGTTTTGCAGGGCCAAACCCTTGCTACTAATGTCACCTGATTTTTCCCCTGGCTTCTTCAGGGAGCTTTTCAATGAAGCCAACACTCTTTCCTGTGAAGTAATAAATAGAAGAGAGCAGAGAGCAGAGCAGAGTGCTTGGTAGCTGAGAGTTATAAGCAAAATCCATGTTTATGCATTTGCATTGCAGATCCGGTTTTTACATAAGGAGGAAATCTGTGCCTCCCATTCCTGTCCTCAGCACGCAATCTCCACCACTTCCCTTTTTCCTCACCTGCCTGCAGATCTTCTGTATATCAGGAGGGAACCTGGCAGGGACGAGGGCAGACAAGAGGCCAGGTAGTGATGACGAAGGGCGATGTGGTCTGTGTTAAGGAGAGGGAACAAATCCAACATGTGCTTGTGAGTCTCCTTCCATCAGGATCTGTGGGCTTCTGGCCCTGCTGTGGAGACTCTGCAGCCCCCTTCTCGGAGTGCAGAGGGCTGGCACAGGATGAGGGTGCAGCAGTCTGCCCCCACTGAGCAGTCCTCTGTGAAGGGGCAAAACTGTATGAAACCCAATTTTCTCCTAATACCAACATGCTGGGAACTCACATGCACAGCCAAACCACAAACTGATCTGCTCCCATCGGGTGGAGGGAGGAGAAGGAGGGCAGAAACATGGAATAAGCTCTGAGTGCCCGACCTCTGCGAACTCACAAGTTTAGACAACAGAGACCTGCAAACCCCCACGTTCCCCTGGAGTCCCCAGCCACATGGGCGTGTTTGATTGCACCCAGCAAGCCCCGCAGCAAGCCCACTGCTTGTCAGGAACCTCGATACGGAGAAGAAAGACGATCCTGCCTGGGAATGGCAGGACACCCAGCCACAACCCAGTCAGCTCCCACCTGTGTCTGTGCTTATTCCTGGCTTGGTGGCCCGGACTGTAATAAGAGCTGCAGGTAAAGCGAAGCGCGAGTTTACACTCCATCTGACAAAGCGGGGTGACATATAACTGTCTTGGGGTGATGCTGACATTATGTAACAAGGGGCAGTTTGAGTAGATGCAGCTGTGTATGGCCAGGACCTTCAGCCCTTCATCTGTGTCCTGCTGAAAACTGGCCCTGACATGACATTTAGCAGAGTGTTTCTATGTGCGCGGTTGGTGTAGCTGCAAAGTGCTGGGAACGGCTCTTGCCTTGGAATGACCGGGCAAGGCTCCTTGGAGGAGGTGGCTTTGGATTGAGCTTTGAACAGAAAGGTTGTATTTTGAATTGATCCAAGCTTATTTGATTGCTTAGTAAGAATGAAATTCTTTTGTTTTATTCTTGGTAACTTCTGGCAGTTGGGGGTGACTAGGAATTAAAAGTCTCCTGTTGTACAACTTTGCTGCACAGTGGTGTGCTAAAGTAAAAGAATCTGGGTGTAAGTTCTGCCACATGCACAGACATTTATGAGTAGGCAGGTGCAAAACCCATCCCTGAACCTGTCCCCAGATGCTCCTGGGCCTGCCTGGTCTCTCTTTAGCTATCTAGCAAGTGTCACAGGATGACTCATCAGAGGCCAGGATACAGTCTTCCTTGGTGAAGTGGCATAGACCAGGCAGCATCAGATCGAGGCCTTCACCCTGAGGCTTTGGGTGCCGGCTCCAAAGATTTGTAGGCTTCATTTCTGTAATGGAGGAGGCCAAGAACAATTTTAACCCACCATATGTTGTACGGACACCACTTTTTTCATGAATAAAATATTTATTTATAACTTTGGAATTCTTTGAATTGTAGCCATATGTGGGATATGGATTGCTGGTTGGGATCTCTCAAATGCTAACTCATTCCTTCTTGAGTGTGGACTCCTCGTTTGGGCATTTTGCTTGCTAACAACCACCCTTCAGAGGTGTGACGATTACAGTTAACTAACACACGTATCTGATATAACTGCCCTACCAGGAAGGCGGGAATCCGGCAGAGGGACCATTCCAAGACAGCAGGTTGGAGGGCGGCTGGGAGCTGAAATCTGGAAGAAGCATGAAAGGAGGGAGGAGGGAACATTTCTTTTTCTCAGCACCTTCCCTAAAAGTGGTGCCTGTCAGCGTTCTTCAAAAGGTTATTACCTCTTAAAAGCACAGGATGACAGTTGATAAGTCTGTGAGAAAGAAATTAGGAGCATCAGCCAGGTACGTGTGCCATCGTGGGACACGTGGGAGAGAGAAGACGTGAAGGCTGGTGTCTGAGTGGGGAGCTGACTGAAGCCACTTTCGGGGGTGACAGTCACTGCCGAAAAGTTTGAGGTGGATGAAGGTTATTCTATCATAACTTTGCTCCTAGGCTTTATGAAAGCGAATCTCAGGTAAAATTGGGGTTTTTCATATGTAAGTTTTTCTGAATTCTGCCTTGTTAGCATCATTGATACAAAGAAGCAGGACCCACCAACACATTTTAGACATGTTCCTTTTTTTCACACATGGAGGTGTCTATTAGAGACCAGTGTCGAAGTCTCATAGAAGTCCCTCCAGGTGGGTGGGACAGAGCCCAGGTGGGAACTCTCTTTGGCTACAACTGAAGACCTTTAAACTTGTTACTAAGGGTGTGGGCTTTTTTAAATTTTTGGATTCTAGCTGGGTGTGGTAGCTCATGCCTGTCATCCTAGCACTCTGGGAGGCTGAGGCAGGAGGGTTTTAAATTCCCAGTTTGGGAAATTTAGCAATACCTGTCTCAAAATTTATAAAAAAACTGGGGATGTAGTTCAATCCTTAGTACCAGAAAAAAATAAAACAAAATAAAATCTAGGTCTCTTCTCTATACTTTGAGTTTATAGCAGAAAAAAAAAATGCTTCTAAAATGTTTTAAGTAGTCCTGCTTCTAATATTCATCATGCTAACAAGTCAGATTTCAAAAAAACTCACATATGGAAAACAAACCTATTACTCCCCCAATTCCACTCACTGTACCATCTCTAAGACACATCTTTATTTTTATTTATTTATTTTTTTTTTTTTGGTGGTGCCAGGGATCAAACTCAGGGCCTTGTGCTTGCAAGGCAAGCGCTCTAATCACTGAGCTAAATCCTCAGCCCCCACATCTTTATTCTTATGAAACCAAGGAGCCCTGTTAAACCAAGGCCTATGAGAAACTAGTTAAGAATTTAGACTTGTCTCTCTCCAAGAAAATCTTTCTTGTTCTGAAGAGAAACCAAAAGATATACTGAGCTAGTTTAATCCTTGTGCCAGTAACTTCAACTTCTAGTTCACTGATGGTGACTTTTTATCCACAAGAGCTGGATACAGTGTAAAGTTGTTTATATAAGCCATTCCATAAATAAGTTTCTCATAGTTAGAAATGTTGAATTCAAAGACACACACAACTTGAAAGGATTGGACTATGTGCAAGGTACTATGGGTATTCAAGTGACAGATCTGAATCAACTTTCAATTTAAAAAAATTTTTTTATTTTTAACCAAGAACATGTATTGGTACAATGTTCAAATAATGATCACATTCATCTCATTTATTTTGTACCTGTACATGATGCATCTTGGTTTTCCCTCCTCTTCCCTACCCCTCCCCGTTCCCTCCATCCCTATTTATAGTAGGTTTACTCACATTTCTCCATGAATTCCCTTTCTCCTTTCTTTCCTTTTTTCCCTTCCTGCTTTTCCCCCTTCTCTCTTTCTACTTTTCCTGTCCTTTGTATATTATCTTCCTATTATATCTATTACACCTCTTTGTCCTATTTACACTTGTGGTTTCTCATATCAGAGAAACAATTCAATGTGTACTCATGAGTGTCTGATTTATTTCACTTAAAAGTATGTTCTCAAGGAACATCCATTTACATACAAATGGCTCTAGTTTATCCTTTTTTATGGCTGTGTAGTACTCCATTGTGTAGAAAAACCACATTTTCCTTAGCCATTCATTGGTTGTTGGGCATTTAGGCTGTTTCGAAGACTTAGCTATTACAAATTGTGTTGCTATGAACATGGTTGTGCATATATCGCTGTGGTATGACAATTTTAATTCTGGGAAGATCCCCAGTAGGGGAATAGCTGGATCAAATGGAACCTCTAGTTGTAGTTTTTTGAGGAATCTCCATATTGATTTCCACGGTGGCTGGACCGATCTACATTCCCACCAACAGTGGAGGAGGGTTCCTTTTTCCCCACAGCCCCACCAGCATTTGTTATTGGTTGATTTTTTCATATACGTGGTTCTTTCTGGAGTGAGGTGGAATCTTAACATTGTTTTGATTTGCATCTCTTGAATGACTAGAGATGTTGAACATTTTTTCATATATTTATTTGCCATTTTTATTTCTTCATCTGAGAAATGTTTACTCACTTCAGTTGCCCATTTTTGGATTGGGTCTTTAAATTTGAGAGGTTTAATTTTTTGAGTTCTTTGTATATTCTAGATGTTAGACCTTTGTCTGATGGATAGCTAGCAAAATTTTTTTCCCAGTCTGTGGGTTTTTGCCCTACTCTGTTGGTGATTTCTTTTGCTGTGCAAAAGCTTTTTAATAGCATATGGTCTCAAGCACTGATTCTTTGTATTGTTTCCCGTGCAGTCTGGGTTCTGTTTATAAATTTTTTCCCTACCCCTATGTCTTCAAGGGTTCTTCCTATTCTATTCTCCAGTAAATTTAGTGTTTCTGTTTTAATGTTTAGATCTTTGACCCACTTTGATTTGAGTTTAGTACATGGTGAGAGACATTTATCTAGTTTTAGTTTTCGACATGTGGTAAGCCAATTTTTCCAGCACCATTTGTTAAATAGGCTATCTTTCTTCCAGTGAGGGTGTTTGGCTCCTTTGTCAAATATGAGGTATTTGAGTGTGTTTGGAGTTGTTTCTGTATCCTCCAATCTATTCCATTGATCCTCAGGTCTGTCTGTTTACCAGTACCATGCTATTTTTAATACTGTAGCTTTATAGTATAATTTTAGGTTGGGGACTATGATGCCCCCTGCTTTTCTCCTGTCGCTTAGGATTGTTTTTGCTATTCTTGGTCTCTTCTGGTTCCAGATGAAATTCATGATTGTCCTTTCTAATTCTTTGAAGTACATTAGTGGTATCTTGATTGGAATTGCATTAAATCTGTATAGTAGTTTAGGAAGTATAGCCATTTTCACTATGTTGGTTCTTCCTACCCAGGAACACAGTATATCTTTCCATTTTCTGATATCCCTTTCCATTTCCTTTTTTAGAGTGCTGTCGTTTTCGATGTAAAGATCTTTTACTTCCTTTGTTAGGTAGATTCCTAAGTATTTTATTTTTTTGTGTGCAATTGTGAAAGGTGTATCTTTTGTTATTTCTTTTTCGGTGAGTGTATTGTTTGTGTATAGGAATGCTATTGACTTTTGGATGTTGACTTTGTATCCAGCAACGCAACTGAATTTAGTTATTAAATCCAGCAGTTTTTTGGTGGAGTTTTTTGGGTCTTCTATGTAGAGTATTATGTCATCCGCAAATCACAATAGTTTAACTTCTTCCTTTCCTATTTTTATTCCTTTTATTTCTTTCTCTTGTCTAATTGCTCTGGCTAATGTTTCTATAACTATGTTGAATAACAGTGGTGACAGTGGGCAACCTTGTCTTGTTCCAGATTTTAGTGTGAAAGCTTCCAGTTTCTGACCATTTAGTGTAATGTTAGCCATTGTCATAGATGGCTATTATCAGATTTAGATATAGACCATCTATTCCTAATTTCTGTAGTGTTTTTATCATGAATGGGTGTTGGATTTTGTCAAATGCTTTTCTGCATCTATTGAGATGATCATGTGATTTTTGTTTTTGACTTTGTTGATATGGTGTGTTACATATATTGATTTGTGTATGTTGAACCATCCCTGCATCCCTGGGATGAATCCTACTTGGTCGTGGTGTAAGAGTTGGTTCTTTGAAAGACTAAACAAAATAGACAAACCCCTAGCCAACCTGATCAAAAAAAGGAAAGAAAAAACCCAAATTCACGCAATAAAAAATGAAAGGGGTGAAGTCACAACTGACCTGTCAGAAATTCAAAGGATCATCAACACCTACTTCAAGGGAAATTCAAAGGATTATCAACACCTATTTCAAACAAGATGGAAAACATGGAAGAAATGGACAGATTCTTAGAAACATACAAATTGCCAAAACTAAACCAAGAAGAGATACAAACTCTTAATAAACCAATATCAGCCATTGAAATTGAAGAGGTAATTAAAAATCTACCAACAAAGAAAAGCCCAGGTCCTGACAGCTTCACAGCTGAATTCTACAAGAAATTAAAAGATGATCTAATACCACTATTCCTCAAACTCTTTAATGAAATTGAAAAGGAAGCAGTACTTCCAAAATCATTCCTGGAAGCAAGCATTACCCTGATACTAAAACCAGAAAAGGACCCAACTGAAAAAGAGAACTACAGACCAATCTCCCTAATGAACATAGATGCGAAAATTCTCAACAGAATTCTGGCCAACAGAATACAACGAATTATCATGAATCGACTTTCAGTTCTGCAGGCCTCTTAGCTTTCACAGCCAGCCCCTGGGCCACCGCTGGGGCGAAACAGAGGCCCAGGTGGCTGAGTTCTATCGTCTTATCCCAGTTCAACAACAGAAACTGCATTTATCACTTTTGTATATCAGGATTTTGAGTACAGTTTATGTTTTATTATTTTTTAAAGGCTTTCATTTTGAAACAATTATACACGAGAAACTGCAATAATGATGCAGAGAAATCCCTCCTGGCTTCCCCCAGTGGGGAGTTTTACATAGCTAAAGAGGACTCTGAAATTCAGGGGCTAGACATTGGCACCATCCAGACTTTGCTCAGATTTCACCAGTCTCGTAAGGCACTCATTTGTGAGTGTGCACAGAGTTTTATGCAGCTTTATTACCTGTGCAAATTCATGTAACCATCAACACAACAAAGGAACCAAATCTTAAAGGATTACCTTGCACTGATACTAAACTGTCACACTCACTCTCCCTTCCTCACCCTTAACCCTGAGGCCACAATGTTATGTAATATACGTATGTGATACAGATAACGCAGGCAGAGTGGCTAGAGCTTTTGGTGAAAAGATTGACCTTTTTGTCATACTCTGACTCTGGTGATATTTTTTCTGAAGTCATCTTTCTCTGCTATTAGTATGGCCATTCTTTCTTTTTATTAAAGTGAATTTCTTTTCTTTTCTTTACTTCCTTTCTGTGTGTGTGTGTGTGTGTGTGTGTGTGTGTGTGTGTGTGTGTGTGTGTTGGGGATGAAAGCCAGGGCCTTGCACATGCTGAACACTTGGTCTACAACTGTGTTACACCTTCAATCCCAGAAGTGAATTTTTTGTAGAGTGGGGTCATTTCTCAACCATCTGTTCTACCAATCTGTATTTTTAATTGATGTATTTAATTTGGTTGGGGTTTATTTGGCTTCTGGAATTGGTAGGTTTCAGCCTTTTGCCAAAATTGGGAAATGTTTTTGCCATTATTTCTTTGAATAATTTTCCAGCACCACATATTTTCTCTTTTCCCTCTGGAAAATTGAAGACCTGAATGTTAGATCTTTTGGTATTGTATCATGGTTCTCAAAGACTGTTTATCTTTTGTGTATTTTCTCTATCTTGCTCAGGTTGTGTAATTTCTATGAATTCTCTTTAGGTTCAATAATTCTTTCTATGTCATGTACTTCTGCTATGAAGCCAATCCAGTGAGTCATCTTGTTTAATTAATTTTATTGTGTTTG
>PVJO010010557.1:0-30662 GCA_004026905.1 Hystrix cristata
CACATGCCTTGCCAGGTCTCAACATGAGGAGAGAGACACTGCTGTCTGGCTTCGGCTCACCAGCACTCCCTACCTTATTCTGCTATTCCTTGTCACCTTCCCACACACATGTTCTTGTTGGTCACTGCTTCTATCTCATTCAAGGCAATGGGGCTGGAAGACCAGAAGGGCAGTTACCATGTCACCTTGGGCTGTTCCATTCCTGGCTCCAGTGTGGTGACCTCTATGTGGTGGTATTTATTAGATCGGGGAATGAATGATGGAGTCGGAAGGTCTGGATTGAAGCACCACCCCTGCGACCAAGTAGATATAGGTCCTCAGGAAAGTTATTAACCTCTCTGAGCCTCAGTTTTGTGTTTGTAAAGTGGGCATGATAGTGTTTGTACTAAATGTTACAGACGATGGTGAGATTCAAAGGGAAAACATGACATGTCTTTGGAAACTGGAAAGGGCTTTCTTTATATAAAGAATCTCTAGCATTGTGTTATTACTACTAGCGTCTAGGTAGCTGCAGTAAATGCATATTTAAAGAAAGATCTTCCAGCAGTGGTTCTAATTCACAAAGGGCCTGTTCTGTAGGCCAGGCTTTTTGCACTTTGTGAGTGGAGAGGCAAAGCAGGCGAACCTGTTCTCTTGGAAAAGAGGCAAGCAGAGACCAAGATCTTGAGAACTCTGGAGGGAGCGCTGTGGTCCCAGGGAGTTCTGGATGAATGTTGTGAGAGGTGAGGAAGCAGAGGGGCTGAGCAGAACTCCTTGGCTGGGAAATGATCTGGCACAAGAACTCTGGTACACACCCAGGTCATCAGGGAGGCTTACTAAAAATGGAGCAGCCCTAGAGATGCTGCTTTCGAAGGTCTGGAATAGAGCCTGAGAAATGGTATTTTAACAAGCCCCAACATGGTTCTGATGAAGTGGTCTACACCTTTGAAAAGGACCACCCTGTGCCCTGGGTGGGTTTCTGAGCCTCAGTTTCTGGTTGTCAAAACCTAACCAGATGGAAGGACACCGTTATAATGCACAGAATACAGTAGTAGCTTCTACATATTTGCCTATTCTCAACACATTTCTTTTTTAGGATTGTATGCTTTAAATGGGTGGATTGTGTGCTGCATGAATTATATCTCAGTAAAGCTGTTTTTGAAAAATACACAGAACACAAACAGGACGTACCAATCTGAATCCTTGGTGATATTTTCAAATGGAATGGGACATTATTTGTGTGCATGTTGCCAGGAAGGTTCTTGGAGTGTAGTGAATCGGAGCTGAGTCTGTTGCTCCACATCACTCTAATTATGGTTCCTGAAGCTCTCAGTGGGAAGTAAAAACCAGAATATTCTTTCTGAAGATCTCATGTGGTACCCTGGAAGGTCTGTTTTGCAAAATTAATCAACTTTGGGCCAGGTTCTTACCCTGAACCGATTGGGATTTCTAAGCTGCGTTAGAGACAGCATGCTCAGGGAAAATAATTTCTTCTGCTTGTGTTTGTTTCCACTGCATTAGCTTCAGCTAACCGATGGTGCCAGGCCCAGGGGGGTGATGCAAAACTCAGAGACGTGATCTTTGCTTTAAGGGAGGATTTTAAAAAAAAGTATAGTTGGAATATGAAGGAGAGTGAAAGTGTTGTTGGAAGATTCGGTGAGGGTCCTGAGAGAGTAATACCGGCCAAGGGGAAACTGGGTGAAAAATTAATTACAAAATTTCCAGGAGAAAACTGTTCCCTAAAAAGTAATTACAAATATTAAATTCTGCCTTTCTGTAACATGAATGAACATTGGCCATTGATGAAACACAGTGGAAAAATTCCAGACCAAATCCTTTGCCTGAGAACATCCACTCTGATGTTGCTTGCAGCAGGCAGTGAGGAAGTAGGTGGAAGAATTGTTTACAGCCTTCGGGGATCTTGTTTATCTCTCTGAAGCAGGGAAGGCCTTGGCAAAAGGAATGGGGTGCTCTGTAGGATACGAGACAGAGAGTGCGGGGTGGGGGGGTGCTTATTGACAGGCATTTCTCTGTGAGTCCGAACTTGCTGATCATCCAGTCTTGCGAGCAACAACAACGACAATGAGGCTGGCAGCAGTCCTCGGAGATTGCTCAGTCCTTTAGTTTTTAGAGTGTATGTCACTCAATCTCTGGTGTCTCTCCTTACTGCTCTACAAGGCAGCTAGAAAGGAACCACAGCACTTGAGTGAAGAGGACCGTGAGGCCCAGAGAGGCAGTGCCACTCATCCAGGGCCACTGCGCTGCTCCCAGGCAGTGTGAGCCACTACTTCTGGCTGCAGCAACTAGATGTGAATGCGCAGGCGCCCCCCACCCCCCACTGTGGAAGGTGGCTGGGGCGAGGTAATTTGCTAAAAATAGGAACCAAGCATCTCCGTGACAGCCTCAATTCCCTTTCCTCCGGCTTTTCCCGCTCCCAGTGAACTAATTAACAATTGTAAATGGTTCCCTAGTGCTTGGGCAGGTTGGCTTTATTATTATTACTATTATTCTTAGAGATATGTTTTCTGAGTGATAGTAGAAGGAGCAGTTGCTCAGGTGAAATCTTTCCAGCACTCACTCAGCAGCTCAGCCAAGGGCTTTTCTGGTGGCCAGATGGTTTGGGCTGTGCCTGACATCACCTCCCCAGGGAGCCAGGATGCAGGGGAGCCACAGCGTCCTGCAGTGCACTGCTGCCAACTCAGTGGGCAGTGCTCCCATGCCAGGCACTCCTGGCCTCCGAAGGGACATGGAGTGACCCTGGGGACATTCACGGTTACCAGCCTTCAGCCTGCACTCGCTTTGCAGAGCCTTGCTGGACCTCAGCAAGACGAGTGAAACAAAGACAAATCCTTCCTACAGCTAACTTTGTTGTAAGAGCACCGTGGACCTTGCGATGGACCCTTTCTTTTTCCTCCTTTCTCTCCTCCTCCCTTCTTATCATGTCCTTCAAAAAATTAAATTGTAGTAATAGAACATGTTAGATTTTTTGGTTCATTTTAGTTTTTAAAAGCTTGATACTACCTTTATTAAGCCTCTGAATTTTGTTCATTAAAAATACTATTTAAAAAATGAATAGGGAACCCACAGAATGTAAGAACATTAGCAGTGTATATATACATGTATCTGGCAGAGGACTCATACTGATGACAATGAAATAACTTCTAATCAAGAAGAAAAAGGCAAATAATCCAATTAAAGCACAGATTTGGGCAGGTACTTTGCATAAAAGGGAAGGATGCCCAAATGGCCAAACACAAGCAGTGGTGTCTAAATGAATACTTATCACAGAAAAGCAGATGATAAATTTCAGTGAGATACCACTAGACAGACAACTGAATGACTAAAATAAAAAAAACAGAGAATAGCAAGTGCTGGTAAGAATTTGGTTCTGGCAGAATACTACTTAGTTTTGTTTTCTTTGCTGTCCTTACTTGAGATACTAAAAATGGACAACTACATTGGTATCTTGATATTTTTTGTTCTTGAAATCGTGTTTTATGACAGCCTAGAGTCTGGACATCACTGTTATTGGTGGTGTCATAGAAGTGTATATGAGGTGGGCAGAGCAAAAATGGCCAGCCATGTTCACTGAAATCAAGGAGGATTTGGAGCAAGAATTGGCATCTGAGCTGAGCCTTGGAAGGTGACCTAAGAGGTGCTCAGCAGGGGACAGGAGGGCCATGGTCAGCTTTTCCTGCTAGGGAGCTCACTGTGGAGGGAGACGTGAGGGTAGGGGGCAGGGCAGGATGGAAGCAGAGGCACCTGCCTGTGGCCGGGAGAGAGCTGATGCAGCCAGGCACAGACAGGAGGCAGCAGGCTGGAGAGGAGTGCCCAGTCCTGCAGATGCACAGCGAAGGGGATCTACTGGACTTGAGACTGGCTGGGTGTCAGCAGTCATGCAAAGCAGGAGGCTTGGCCAGCTCCCAGCTATCTGGTCCAAGAGCTCCCGATTTTCTTGCCCAGAGTCTCACTACTACAAATCCCGATGCAAACAAGGGCTATACTAATGGTGGCCACAATACTTATGGTGACCACTGCTGTCTACTGAGCTCTTCATAGTGCTGGGTGCTTGCTGAGCGCTGTTCCTGTGTGGAAGGCTTGGTGTTCTGAGTCCAAATTTGGAGCCCCTCTTACCTGGCTGCAGCGGTGTCTTGCCTGCTGGGACACTGACCAGGACTTAGGGGAAGGCAGTGAGTCCAGATATGGACCTCTGGGGCTCAGTGAAAGGTGTGCGGCCTGGGGCTGAGGGGAGGCAGCAGGGATGGAGGTTGGGGTTGGGAGTCACCAGTCTGTGGGTGTGGTTGATGCTGCAGGAACAGGGAGGTCACCTAGAAGCACTGCCTGGGAGAAACACTTTGCCCAGCAGAGAAATGGGAGCTGTCCTACTTTTGCAGCTCCCAGCACTCTCTTGCTAGCTGCAATCTGGGTATTTGGTTGTGCGTTCCCTGCAAGTGTAACTGGCATTTTTGAAGGGGAGACGTGAGGGTCATATCTTTATTTTCGTGCCTGAGCTTTTGCTGGTGGGTGATTTCAGATACACATTGCTGAAGGAACAGTGGGACAAACAGCCTCTGTGAGCCCTTCCCCAGCTTCAGCAGTGACCAAGCACATGCCTGCCCCTTTCTCAGTTGACCCTCTAGCACTCCAGCCCTCTCCTTTAGGCGCACCGGCTGCAGAGCCCATCACTGTCCATTTCTCAGCCCACCTGCACTGCCCTGGGAGGTCCTCAACCTGCCTCTTGCCTACTCCCACCTCTTCCTGGCAGTCCTGCCTCTTCCTACAGTCCTGAGCACTGTCCCCCTTCTTGTTGGGAAAGTCCTCTCGGTGCCACCTGGAGTGGTCCCAATGTCTGGGTGTGTCCTGGGTTTACACCTGAGCCTCCGCCGGCACTGTTGCACACCGTGTGTCTGTGTACCCTGTTCACTGTGCACTATGGGCGAGAGCTCTGGGGACCACGTGCTCTGTAGGACAGAGGAGGCCCCCTCAGCCTGGCATTCAAGCCCATTTGTCATTTAACCCCAGTCAAGTCAAGAGAAAGCCCTGGCCCCTGACCAGTGCTGAAACTCCAAAATTACACTCGTCTCTGGGAGATTGTGTTTGTTTATTCTGTTGCATGATGGCCAAACTAACTGGCCCTCTCATAGGACAGAACTTTTTATGCCACGAAGGCCTCTGGATTGAGGTGATCCAAGTGGATTTCGTGAGGTAGGGCTGCCATAGCAGGCTTCCCAGTGGCCTGGTCTCACCTCCTGGTGTCTACTCTTCTGCTTGGTTACAGAACCCTCCATTCAAACAAAGTTTTCTAGAAGCCCATGTGTAAAATAAGCAGAAAGGAACTCATCTGGTTAGATGGCAGTGGGGACCCAGGGTCCTGCCTGGCAGGGTTTCAACACATCAGTCTCTCTTTGAGGGGCCTCATGGGGAATGGAGTTTGAAATCACTGGATAAGAGTCCTTACCTTCAAGGCCACCAAAGACCCCCATCCAAAAATGGGTTCCTCCGTGTCTGTACCCATAGATGCAGTCAGTGAGGGCACCTGTCTGTGTCATGTTCAGTGTGGCAAGATGTCAGAGCACCCCAGTTCCGTGCCAGGGCCAGGAGAGGTGACTTGGGTATGGTTCTTGCCTGAGGATGAGCCCACTCTGGGGTATGGGACAGCAAGAGAGTCAGCCATATCCACAAAAGGGTTGTTAAAAGACACAGTGAAACCCACAAGGAGGACACGGTGAGTCTTTGACAGAACCAAGAAAATTCTGTCTACCCTACTCTCCCGGGTCTGTGATGGGCTCAGAGCTGCAAAGGAGTGTGCTGCTGCCTCAGAACTTAACATGGTCCCGACCCCTAGGTGGACTTCGAACTCGGGCATCTGCCTGCCGCGTGGAAGTGCCTTCTGGGTACCTGACCCTCTTATCCAAACCCTGGCTGAGCCCTGCCTGAGAGCTTCCAGTCCCAGCCCACCCACCCAGAGTTAGGTCTATTGCACCAATCGTGCACAAGTTTGAGGATATTTTTCTTCTTTCCTATGTGAAGTTTTAGTTTTTCAGTAAACAGTAATTAAAACTAATGTAAGCAGAGACAACAATGCCACATTTTAATTTATTTATTTCAGCTGACTGCACCCGCCAACCTCCCAGCGAAATTCCTTTGTTTTCTTCTATGATGCACCATATCAGTGATATCTCTGTCTGTGTGCTTTGTCCTCCTGCTGCTTCTGGAGAAAGTGGGGAGTGCAGCGTGGATGTGGAGGCAGGACTGAGTGCTGTGTGCTTTGTACCTATTGAGGAGGCAGTGTATTTCCCGAGCTATAGACAATGAAGACAGACCTGTCCTCCTTTCTATTCCAAAGCCGCCGCCTCCGAGAAGCCCTTCTGGCCTTCCCTGCTCTAGTCACTGTCCTCTTCTAAGAAACTCGAGAGGTTGATATTGTCATCACGAGGTCTGGCTCAGTGCAGAGCTCTCGGAATTAGTCTCTAACAAACACTGTCCTGCTTTTCCCGTCGCCTGCCATTCCCCTGGTCTTATTCTGCATGGTCTTATTCTGACTTCTCAGGACATGTCACTGGGACTTTTCTGTCTGTGCCATCGCTAGAAGTGGCTCTGGAGATTCCGAGAAGGCAGGGATGCTTGCTGCCACTTCACCCTTGCTGCCCCGTCCTGGCCCTTGTAAATCCTGGGCGAGTGCACGAGCAGGGTGACTCCAAGTCTGTTCCTCTTTGCCTGCTGCGTGTCTTCCAGTTGGTTGTGTAAACTCTGGAACTTCCTTCTCCAAATCTGCAGTGGGGGATGCTGTGGCCACTGGGTACACGAGACAGTGTTTGCGAGTGTGCAGGATTTTGCCTGGCGTGTAGCAAGCCTCAGGAGTTGAGAGCTGTTATTATGATGATTTATTGCTCCTTAGTCTAGTGGGCACTCAGTCCTTGTGTGCTGTTCCTTAGATTGCCAATTTCTCTGTTTAAAAATGAGATTCTGTGTGCTCTGTTGTGTAGGAGAATCTAGCACATCCTTGAACATCTATTTGGAGCAGCACGAATGGGGTCTGTATGAGCGCAGACAAGCCGCAGCCCTTAGGTTCCCCAGCAGCAGGTGGCCCAGATGACCCCATGATCCCTTCTTGACCGGACCTTTCCTGACATGCAGGATCCCGGGGATCGAGCATGGGTAGGGCTGGTCCTCACCAGCTGCTGGTCCGCAAGGCAAGCCAGCACTTGGAGTTCGTAGAAAGCTTGCTGGGGTATCCCCTCTCCCTCTGTGCTCACCCGCATCCACTTTTGGGCTTTGGGGAGCCGAACTGCCAGTTCCTGAGCACATCTGGAACTGGGATGCCGAGGCAGACCTCCTCTCAGCTGCTTGCTCTGCCATGAGGGGTGCAGGTCGTGATGGGTGTGTGAAAGCCAGTCTCCGGCCACAAAGGCAGCGCTGGATGGAGGCTGTGCCTCTTAGAATGTGCACTGAGGCTGGAGACTGGGGGCAGGGTCGGGAAGCCTGGTTGTCATGTCAACAGATTGGACTGAAACAGCAAGAAATAGCAAGGGGCGGGTCCCCATATGGTCCTGTCGTGACCACTCCACCCACTCCTTCCATGGCAGGGCTGGAGTTGGCCCAGACTTTTATAGGAATGCAATGGGGAGGGCTGTGAGGATGATCCCCTCCCATTTCTTGAGGAGGGGCCAGGCAGGGTGGGTGCCTGGGGTCTCTGTTGCTATAGAAATGTGAAACCTGAAAAGGAAACCATGAGCCAGAGTGCCCATGTCCAAGGCTGAACTGTGATTCCCTTCATTCCGCTTTCAGCGCCTGCAGTGACCCTTGCTGAGCTCCTGGCGAGCAAGTACATGGCCTGAGGCAGGAAGGGCCAGTGGTGCTCATGTGCTGCCCAGATGCCAGCCCTGTCCAGTGGACTGAACGAGTAAATTCATTGAACCCTCAGAGCAGCTGTGAAGCAGTCACTTAGTATTCCCATTGGGAGGGGGAGGAAACTGAGGCACAGAGGGACTATGAGTCTGCCCAAGGTCACTGAGCTGGTAAGTGGAAGATTTGAACCCAGGCACCTGGCTCCAGGGCCAAGCCTGTGGCCATGATGGGACAGAGACACAGGGTAGAGCCTCTCTGTGCTGTACCCTTAGGAGCCACCTTCCAAGGGAGCCCACAGGGAGGGCATCTCACTCAGCAAAGGTGCCAGGAGGAAGCAGCATGCCCCGGACTCTGCCAGGTAGAGGGCGGACACTTGGCTGTTGTGGCAGAAGCCACTTGCCATCTTCAGGAGTTGGGAGGATGGTTGCTAAGTGAGGGGGACCGAGGTCTAGGGGTGGCTGTGCTGGAGGCAGGAGACCCTGGCGTGCCCTGGTGACTTGCTGGGCCCTACAACGTCCTCTTCCTTCTTATCTCCAGTTTCCTCACTGACAGAGACTTTGAGGCTCCTATCTACCTGGGAATCAGCCCTTCAGATTTTTATTTCTCTTTAGTGCCATTGCAAAGTCTGGTTTGAGAAATGCTTTCCTGACCTGGCAGAGAAAAAGACACGGATTCTCTCTGTACAACCAGATCCAAAGAATAGGGAGAAATGAATTGCTTCCCACTTTACAGATTAGGAACTGACACCCACGGAGGCCATGAGATTTGTCTTAAGAAGAGATTATCTTCCTGCTTGAGTTCTTTTAAAAAATAAATTGTCATTAGACACACATCATATAAAATTTGCCCTTTTAACCATTATTAAGTGTATATCTGAGTGTTAGTTGATTTGTACTATTGTGCAGCGGTCAACACTGTGCATCCTCTGAACTTTCTCATGCGCCCTAAGTGGAACTCTGTGCTCATTGAACAGCAAGTCTCTGTCCCCTCCTCCAGGCCCTGCTAGCCACCACTCTACTGCGTGTCTCTGTGAATTTCATGATTCGAGGTGCTTTAGATAAGTCATGCAGCATTTGTCCCTTTATGTCACCTTATTTTATATCCTGCTTATTTTTATTTAAATTGTGAGAAAAATTATATTCAGTTCTTCAAGGCTCAGGAAGATCTGTTAAGCCTAAAAAGAAAACAAAGTAACAATTTCACAGCAAGGTTGCTACTCAGGGGAAAATAATCATAATTTTTACAGCATGAAAGTGAGTAAATCCTGAAGAGCCCTCCTGTCCTGTTCACAGGGTTCGGGAAGGTAGCATCTTCTTTGCCCTTGGATCTCACAAAGGGACCAAGAGCCTGTGGCAGGTATGAGTGGGACACAGGCAGCCACACTCAAATGCAGGGAACCTCTCGGGTTGGAACCTGGACCCTGTTTGTTGGGGTGGTTCTGGCAGATATTTCTCTAGGGGCCCCGAACTGTCATGTACAGGAGACTTCTCAGAATGCTCGGGGCTCAGAGGGCTCCAGAGGCTGTCCTGGGACAGAGATCCTGAGCCTCAGGGATGGGATGTACTCACTCCAAGGACGCTACAAATGACAAACAAACAAATCAGTCCCTGATCCCAAGGCAGCCTCTGCTTTTAGGTTCAGGTGTGAAATAGTAGTGGCCGCTCAATATACACATCTTCCAAGGACACAAAAATGAAGCCCAGTCCCTCCTGATCTGCCTCCTGCCATGTGAGGAAGGGGGGCTTATTAGATTTTATTTTGTGAGACGCTCCAGAGGATCACAGTTTGCCTGGTGCTTACCAGTGCTTACCAGCCAGGAGTTGGCAGAAGTAGGATGGGTGCCAGGGGCACTGGTCCTAGTACCTGTTGCTGGGGCCAGGGGATCAAGGGGATTCTCCTACCTGAGTTCACATCCACCTCTGGTGCCGCCCTGTACCTAGCAGGTCACACTGGCCTGGCACTCACATTAGTTTTCCTGTTAGCACTTATCGCTATACAGTGCACATTATCACTTCATTATCTGATATTTACTAAACTTTTCCTGTTATTTATTCCCCCTCTCCTCTCCTACTAGAATGGCTGTTAGCTAAGGGCAGGGATTTTGTTCCCTGTTGTATCCCTGGCCCCTAGTGCAGTGCCTTACGCAAAGCAAGTCCTCAACAAATTCGCGGACAGTGAATGAATGAGTGAATGTCCTTCTCATTGCTGGCCACTCTCTTCCACCCTCTCCATCTGGCTAGCTTCCCCTTTATATCCAGACTCAGTGTAAGCACCAAGTGCCTCCTTCAGAAACCCCTCCCTGATTCTTGGTACTGTGTCTGGGAGCCATCTCTGGGTCCTACCCTCTGTGTTCCTTTCATGGGATGCTTTCTCATCAGCCATAGTCTCAATGCTTGTGTCCCCCTCAAAAGCCACAAGAAAAACTTCTAACCCCCAAGGTGATGGTGTTAGGAAGTGGAGCCTTTGGGAAGTGATTAGGTCATGAGGATGGAGCCCTCATGAATGGAATAGTGTCCTTATAAATGAGACCTAAGGGAGCTTGTTGTCCCCATCCATCATGTGAGAAAATGGCGAGAAGGCACCATCTACAAACCAGGAAATGGGCCCTCACCAGATGCCAAATCCGCCCAACCTTGATCTTGTACTTCCATGCTCCCAGAAATGTGGGAAGTGAATTTCCATTGTTTAAAAGCCACCTTTTCTGTGATACTTTGTTATAGTGCCTGAATGGACTAAGATGTCATGCTGTGCTGGGATTGCTTATTGGCTTCTCTGTTGTCCCCATTAGTTTGTGAGGATGGGGTTGTACTTGTGTCTTCCTGTTTGCCCAGTGCCTGTCAGATCTTGGCTTGAAGGAGAGCCTCAGTAAATACCTAGTTCATCAAATGAATAAACACAGCACTTATGGCTAACTAAGGGCTTGGACATGGGCCCCCTGTGGCCCCTTGAGTGCCCTGTGGATGGCTTTCTGCACTGGGCAGCTTTCCATCACTATAACAAAATACCTGACACAGGCTACTAATGAGGTGAAGAGAAGTACATTCAGATCATAGTTTTAGAGGTTCAAGCCCAAGATCAGGTAGGGGTGGGGGAGAGTGGTTGGGCCTCTGGTGAGGGTGGTAGATGGCAGCACATCACAGCAGGCATGTGGGTAGGAGCAAAGGGTCACATCGTGAACCAAGAGGAGGGCAAACTCAGGCTTTTAAATCAGTCTTCCCATGAAAACTACTTCCCTGGGCCCTAAGAACCTCCCACTAGACCCCGCCTCTCAGAGGTTCTATAGCACCTCCCAATATCTTCACCCTGGACCAAGCCTTTCACATGGTCCCTTGCAGGGCAAAAATAATTAAGCCATTTCCAAACCACAGCCTTCCCAGAATTTCTTCGCCTTCTACAAAGGGAAGACCAGGATGTGTGTCTCCTACCAGGGCTAGGGTGGCCTGCCCTCTGTGTCTCTGCACCTTCCCTGCCTTCAGAGGAAGCTGCTTTTGAGGCTTTGCCCAGAGCAGGCTATACTTCTAGATGCATCAGTCCAGACTGGTGCCTCAAGGTCTACTGGAGCCGCCCCTGCTCCCCTTCAGTCAGTTTCCTTCTTTGAGTCTGTCTGGCCCTCCTATCCAGTGGTCCCTGTTTGCTGGTCTGATGGTCTAGCTGGCTCCAAACTGAAACTTCCTCACTCTCTTTCCTGGGTGGAGGGACCCTCACATTCTTCAGTGAATCCAGGGCCTGCTGCAGCACTGCAGCGTGTGTGGGCAGTGCCGTGACAGACCATGCGGTAGACCAGAGTCCTGAGCCTGGGAAGCTGTGGCACACTCTGAGATTTAAAGATCTGGGGGCAGGATGTTGAGAGGATCGGGGAGGTGCCTGACAACCTATGAGCGACCCAGTATGATGCTCGCAGAAGCAGGGACCATGGGTGGGAGCTGGGAAGCAGGCCAGATGTTGGGTGCTAGAAATCACTTCTTGGAAGGGCCTCTGGGAAAAGGCACCTGCAGCTGCTCCTGCTGCAGAGCGGTGAAAGGATTTCTGGCAGACTCAGGAATAGGAAGTTCCTTCGAATAGAGTCCTCTGGTCACAGGGACATGTGACAGCCTCCTAGACCTCATCCATCAGGCCAGGGAGTGGCCATTGTGTCCCCAGCTGGAGGACGAGCAAGCAAGTAATTAACTCCAGCTGAGATGTTGCTGATAGAGTGGAGGACCGGCTGCCCACAAAATAAGTGTAACTGCAGCTGGCTGATGGTGGTGGCCGCTGGCGCTGCAGCAACCCTTCGTCTCCAAGCAGGTGCCGTCTGAGTCCTCAAGCAAGGACCTCGGGCCTCTGCATGAGCCGTGGGGACAGCTCCGGCGCACGACGCCGGAACGATAGCTATGTTTAGGAATGTAGGTCTCCAGGACAAAGTTTGGGGCCTGCCTCATCTGCCTTGCACCCAAGGGCTGAGCTTGGTGATGTCCCTAGGGCCCAACATCCCCTTTATACTTTACTTCCTCATGGCTCTTTCAGGGCCCCTGGAGAAAACCGAGACTCTGAGACTCCTTCCCTCTGAGGTCTCCTTTCCTGCCTCTGCTTCTCTCACTTCCCTGCCTGAAATTCTTGTCTCTTTTGCCCGGACCACTGCACTCCTCTCACAACCCATCTCCTTGCCCACCTCTTCTCTCCCCTAGTGTTCTTCGGATGGCTGCAAGGTCCCTGTTCCCTGTCTGTAGCTCTGGTGATGCCATTTAAGAACCTCCAGAGTTTAGGCTGGGTGTGATGGCACACTCCTGTAATCCTAGTACTCGGGAGGGTGAAGTGGGAAGACTGTACAAATTCGAGGCCAGCCTGGGCCATGTAGTGAGTTCAAGCCCAGCTTGAACTACACAGTGCGATCCTGTCTCAACAAACCAAAAAAAAAAAATTAATTAATTAATTAAAAAAAGAAAAATAAATAAGTAAATAAATAAAGAACCTCCAGAACTTAATGGGTACCAAGCTTTTCTGTTTGAGATGATGAAAAAGTTCTGGAAATAGATAGTGAGGATAGTCATACAACGCCACTGAACTATGCACATAAAAGTGATTAAAATGGTAAAATAAACCAAACTCCCTGGGGCCTCCCGAACAAGATCCAACCCCTTGTGCTGGGCTCAGGGCCTGCCCGGGTTCCCGGCCTCCCTCCCCAGGCTCACCTCCTCCTCCCACTGACCCTGTTTGTACCCAATGCAGGGAACACTTGCTGTCCCCAAGGCTTGCCCTCACTTTCCCTGTTGCTCTGCTTTCCTCATGGATTCCAGGGATTTAAATCCATTCCTTTACTTGGTGAAATAATCATTTCTGTAACATCTTCCTGCAGTCTCCCCACCGTTCTCCAGGGCATCACATCCTACCCCTGGGCAAATGTTCCTAAGAGCCAAGTATTCCTGAGCGCGTATGGTTTGGAGTGTGATGGCTGGAATTTGAATGTAGGTTTCATGGAATGCCAGTTGTGTGACCTCGAGCTCGTCAGTTAAGCTCCCTGGATCTCTGTTTCCTCCTCTGTTAGATGAGGGCATCCACTCATAGGGTCATTGCAAATATTGAATAAGATACATCATGAATAGTAAATGAGATAATGCATGGGAAGAATTTTGCATGGGGCCTGCAACATAGGTCAGTGCTAAATAAATGTTAGCTCGATATGCATAAATTGACTCTAAATCTGACTTTGAGCACAAGTGAAAAAACAAAGGCTGTTAGGGCTGGAGGGACAGAGCGATCAACTCTGGCCATCATCAGTAGGTTCCCTGACACCTGCTTTACCACATCAGTGGTTGTTCTTTGTGTCATTTGTACCCAATGAGTGTGTGGAAGGGGCTGAGCCTCTCCACAGGTTTCCTTTCTGTCTCCCTGGGCAACTGATGCTTTCAAGATGGTGTTCGCTCTGTCAGCTGGGGCCCTGAGTGTACACGGTGTATCTGGACTCCTTGCTGAGAGAGAGATCAACTTTCCCTGGAGTGATCCACTGAGATTTGGGATTGTTTGTTGCCATCTCATAGTCCAGAGTTTCCTGACTGATGTTGTTTAGTGGAGGGCCAGTGAGGAGGGTCACATAGCAAGATGGGACAGATCTGTGTCCACATCCTGTGCCTGACATAGCTGAGTTTGCTCTGTCCTGGATGTCTGTCGTCCTTCTTCCCTGCTCCTAACCTCCCATTAAGGAGGCTACTGAGAATGGTCCATTGACCGAGTCCTTTTGGTGCCCTGACCCAATCAAACCCACGCCTCAGGGTTCCTTAGGGAACGAACCCCCGTGGGCCACATCCTTCCAGGGATGCTGTGCCAGCCTGCTGACAAGCCATCTATTAGCACTGCACACCTGGACCACTGTTCCCACTCCCAGCTGGCCGCCTTTGTTCCCATCAGTCTTCTTCCTCCATGCTCGTGTCACAGGCACCCGGGTAGAGCAGGCCTAGTTGCCTTCCTGGTCCTCTGCCAACAAAAGTCTTGAAGTGACCTGTCACTGCCCAAAGGAGAGAACAGCACACCTGCCTGGCATTCAAGCTGCTGGGAGCTAGCCCACGCCCGTTCCCTCTGACCCCATCCGTTCCCTCTCCTGCCATTCCCTTCTCCTTTGTGTGCTCCTGCCACCAAAGGGGACACTCCATTTCTCCTGTGGGCGCTGTGCTCTCTCACCACTGAGCTTTGCTCCTGCAGGTAACTCTGCGCGGTGCGCACCCCACCCTCCATCTCCCACCCGTCTTTCAAGGCTCAGCACAGACGTCACCTCCTCCAAGACTTGGCAGAATATCCCAGTGTGATTTGAACGTTTGTTCTATTTTGTTTGACTTGCTTCTCTGCCATCGTTTCCATTTTTATACTGCTTTGTGTTAAAGCTATCTCCCCTACCGGTGGCCGAATCTGTATGTGACCTTTTCTGTGTGCCTGGCACCTACCACAGGTTCTGGCTCTTTGTGATCACCTAGTGAGTGTTGAAGGGTGGAATGAATGTTCTAGAATTCCTGATCCAAAACTCTACACCACTTACCACATTTCACTCCATTATTTCCATGTCTTTCAGCCACTCTAGATAACAAGTCCCCTGAGTATATGGACCATGTCTTACTCATCTGTATCCCCTGTACTGAGCCAAGGCCCCTGGCCAATGTTGAACCCAAACACCCCATAAATGAGAGTGGAAAGGAAGAGAGATGGCTCAGTGGCATGCAGCATGAGTTCAGTCCCTCTTCAGTAGGTGACCTGGGCTTCCATCCCCAGGGGAAGGGCTGACAACGTGTGATATTTGCACAAACCAGGGGAGAGGCACCCTCCCCCCAACAGCAGCCTGTGCACACTCTGTGTTTGTGACCCTGACTTTTAAAAATGTCACACCTGCATATGGAGGGAGACTTATTGACAGCTAATTAGGAAACGCAGTTTGTATCTCCTGGTCTTTGAAAAACATTTTGTAAATTGGGTAATTGGCTTTAACAGTGCAGAGGAGAGACGTGTGCGATGGCTCCATCACTCTCAGATAACTCAGTCTCCAGCAGGCTGAGAATTCCGAGTGACAGCTTCAGGGAGAATACAGAAATGCCAGTTTTCCTCAGTATTCAGGATGGACAGCCTGGCTCTCGGGAGACTTTTAGAAGCAGATGGTCCGTCCATCACCCCAGGGAAGGAGTGTGAAAATCTCAAGTTGTCTGGAGTTAATAAGCTCTTTGGGACAGAGCTATATGGAAGCAACTACTTTTATTTCAAGCTGTCCCCACCAGCAGGGATGGTATTTGCTATACAGCAGTACTTCAGTCCGCCAGCATGTATTGAACACCTGTTTGGGGTCAGGCCCTTTGTTAGGCACAGAAAGGAGTAAGACAAGCCAGTTGAATTATATCTGACTGTGTTCCTTGAATTCTGGTTGCTGTCAGTGTCCTGAATGATAGGGAACAATTTTTTTTTTTAAATGTTAGGCATGCTTGCTTACTTTTTACCTTTTCCCATAATCCTGATCCTTCTTTCTCTGTCTTTAAAATCTTTCATCTTGCTCTAGCAGTTTCCCAGGTGTGTTGATTCCTGACATTTCAAAGTGCTTACAGCAGGCAGTTAAGAATGTTTATTAGTCGATACAGTCTAATTAGTGACAAACCCCTAGATTCCAGTGGCTTCATATATTAAGGTTATTTCTTGCTCAAGCCATAGTCAAGTGGGAGAGGTATTTTGGTTGGGTCATCGTGGAAGTGGGTACCCAGGCAGAGTGAGAGGAGCCTGGGAAAGATGCCTGTGAAAGGAGGAAGGGAGAGGGTGCTGCTGGAAACAGTGGGCCTCCAGATGTGGGACCTGTCTGTGGTGAAGGGAGAGGAGAAGGAAGGAGTCTTGGGTTGGAGAGCAATGCAGCTCTGGAAGGGTCCACACCAGACCAACAGAGCTCAAAGATCATCCATGGTCAACCGGCCAGAGAGGAAGCCTTGTCCCACCACAGTGCCTAGTCAGTGGTCAGGGGTGCCTGGTGAAAGGACGCCTCACCTTAGAATTTGAAGCACATCCTGAAGGCACTGTCCCTGGAGGCTGTGAGCCTGTGAAGTTAGCCCTTCGCCATGGCTTCTCGCTTGACATGTGGGTGCCCTCCATGACTGGCACAGGGATTGGGGCTTCTAGACCCTTAGGTTCTTTCTCACTCACACTATAGATGGGAAAAGAGTATGGAACATTAAGCTAACCTGGCATGGTTCACAGCACCTTTGCTCACATTTCATTGCCCAGAACTCTGTGGTCACACAGGGAAGCTGGGGACGGTGCTCTCTCTGTGTCCCCAGGAAGAAAAACAGAACACCCATATCATGCAGCATGGACTCTAAAGGATCTTGCCTTCCTCTGCTTGATGCCCAATTCTGCCCCTTACTCCCTATGTACAACTTCAGCCAAATGACTCACACATCTCTGTGACCCTCAGTTTCTTCATCATGAATATGTGGGTAATAATAGGACACGGTTCATTGGGTTGAGAGAACGAGATAGAGAGAAACAGACAGTGCAATTAGAACAGCCTGGTACAAATAAATGCTATATAAAGGCTTGCTGTGTTATTATTATTGCTGCACTGATTTCCAAATTTAACACATCAAAAAACGTTCATTACGTATTCTAGTCAAGGAATGTTTAGGGGTCACATGGACTTACTGTTTCTTGGATAGCTACTAGTATTTGGTGGATGATCAGAAAATGTTTGAATGTGTTACCCGCAATGGCCAAACAATACAGCGTGTGTTTAATTCAGGTGGCCATTGTGATGGGCTGGTTTTTAACATGATGTAGTGATAATGAGTGTTGAGACCTGTTTTCAGGTTCAGAAAGTCAACCGCAGAAGAACAGGAAGAAAGAGATGTAAGTGGTTGAGAAAGCATCCTGGGTATGGAAAGCTTCCCAGTTTAAAAAATGACTTTCTGTCTTTATAAAAGTAGTATGTGTGGGTTTTTAAATTTAAGTAAAACAAAATGCACCAAGAAGAGGGTTTTTTTTAATCACTCAAAATTTTGAACATCAGGTGACTATCATTCCAGACATCTTTCTATGCATGTAAGTAGAGAGACGGACAGCAGTAATTTAACGTGAGATCATTATTACATCCTATTTAAAACTAATATTAAATGTTGTTTACTTGAACGTAACAGAAGAAAATAAAAAATAGAACAGAAGGAATTGCTCAATGTTAAACAATTCTGCCATCACTACAGAAAATATTTGTTTCTAAAATATCTCTCTACAGGTAATAAAAGATTATGAAAAACAGTGAGGTTAGAATCCTGGCTTTTAAACTCCAGTTTTCAATTTTAGATGCTATCGATTAAGGCCCTTCTGTGACAGAAGAGGAAATCAGCCATCTCCTCACTCCTTCACCCTCGTCCACTGTTTGTTTTTATGTGACCTTATTGTCTTCAGATTGCCAGTGTTCCGCATTGAGCAGGTTCGGCACTCACCATCACTCCTCTTTACCACCAGCCCTCCATTCCCGAGATCTCTGTTTTGATTCATCTCTTGGCTGGCTGGACTCAGGTAGTTTCCCTGCCCCCCCAACCAGGAAAGGCTCACGGTGTTTTGCATGCTGACTGAGCAGTCTTCACTGACAGTAAGCTCTGTCTGCTGTAGGTGCTGCACAGCAAGGTTGCCGTCTGAAGCTGCATTGACGGAAGTCAATAGTCAGAATGCGGGAGGTGATCATTTCATTCAGCCTCCATCGTGGCTGGAAGTGCTCTGAACAAATCAATGAGGAAAAGACAGACGACCCAAAGGAAAAGTGGGCAGTCATCAGCCCCAGAGAGGAAGCACAAACAGCCCATAACCGTAGGAAAAGATGGCTTCACCTTTTGTAGTAATCAGGAACATTCAAATTGAAATGAGAGCTCAAATACCCAAAAGACTGGCAAAGATGAAAGTTGGCGAGGGTGCAGGACAGTGAGATCTCTAATGGTGCTGGTGGGAGTGTAAATGGATCACTCTGAGAAACTGTGGCAAACCCTAGGATTCAACAATTCCATCTCGGGGTTTATACCCTAGAGAAACTGCACACGTTTGCCAGGAGATAGGTGTGGAAATGTTCAGCCATCTTGCTCACAACAACCTAACAAAACACTGGAAACGGCCTAAATGTCCAGAGTTGGGGGAATGACCAAATAAATGGTGGCATATTCATACCCAGCTATGTCCACAAGCAAACTGCAGCTATGTACAGCAACGCAGATCTCACAAATGTAGGTAGAGCCAGAGGGCAAGTTTCAGATAGTGTGATTCCACTTACGTATGGAAAAGCAAGCCAGGCCTGGTGGTGCAGGCCTGTAATCCCACCCCCCCAGAGGCTGAGGCAGGAGAATCACTGCAAGTTTGAGGCCACCCTGGACTACATAATGAGTTCAAGGCCAGCCTGAAAAACCATGTCTCAAAAACAGACAAAACAAACACCAAGAACAATAAAAGAAAGAGCAAGTAAAATGAAATGATATAGGGTTTACAAAGCATATACATATAAAGCTATAAAGAAAAGCAAGGATAGATACATGCCAAGTTCAAACTCAGCCCGCTCCCCTGAAGGAGGGCCATGTGTGCAAGGTGGGTGCACAGAGGTTTCAGCATAAGCAGAGTGTTGGATGTACTGTATGTTCGTATTACTATTTTTCATATTTTATGCGTTATACATATATTCTTTTCTATGAGTGAAATATTTCATAATAATGAATTCCTACTTAAAATGAAACAGTGCTGTGAAGTTATATTGACTGGAATTGAATCCTTGAGCAAATGTTGTTGTTGATGTGGGGGTTGATTTTGTTTTGTTTTTAGTGTTTTTGTTTTGTTTTGTTTTTTTGCAGTGCTGGGTGGATGTGGAGCCCAGGGATTTGTGTGTGTAGGCAAGCAGTCTGCCACTGAGCCACATCCCCAGTTCTTGAGCAAGATATTCAATCTTTCTGAGCCACCAACAGATAACTGCTGGTGGAGGTATTTGGGAGACCATCTTAGGGGCCACGTTCCTAACGCATCTGCCTCCAAAGCCTTCCTAGAAATGACCTATCTATGAGATGGCTGCGGATCCATCTCCTACAGGGCTGGTTAGAAAAGCTAAAAGCTGTGTACCGTGAACACATCTCCCGGGAGTCACACTGGCTGAGTTTGGAGATCTGGAAGGCTCTCATCAAGGTGGTGGATTATACTTGTTTTTTGAGTCCTTAGAGCTGGGGTGAGCAAACTAGGGCCCAGGGGCCAAATCCAGCTGCTGCTTATTTATAAAGTTTTATTGAAACATAGCCATCCTCACTTCAGTCTATGCCTACTTCCCTGTTACAGCTGCACAGCTGAACAGTGGCTAGAGACTGTAGGGGCTGCAAAGTCTAAGATATTTACTACCTGGCCCTTTAAGGGAAATGTTTGCTCACCTTTGCTCTAGCATGAGAACCCAGAACAGGAAATGCAAAAGAAAGGGTGATTTCAGGCCAAGGGGAGGAGAAACTTTTCTAAGCAGTGAGCTGGTCAAATGACAGATGAGTTCCCTGGTGAGGGAGCCAGAACTCTGCCTCTAGGGGGATGGAGGCAGGTGCTGACTGCTCCTCTTGAGGGAGGCCCCGGGGACTGTTGTAACTGGACAGGTGAGATGTGTTCACTTCTCTATTCTGAAACTCTGTAGGAAGTAATTCCCAGCTTCAAGTGGCTCGTTATTAACTCTGACATTTTCTTGGCATTTTTACATCTTAACTCTCAGCAACATTTTCTTTGAAATTTTTAAGTTAGAAAAGTATTTTCATTCTTTAAAAATGAGATTTAAATGAAAATGTATTTCATCCTGGGGTCTTCCTTTTTCATTTAAAAAAAACTGATGTTCATGGCCTTTGGCTCTATTCCCATTTAGAAATGCTGCATTTTAAGGGCCTGTGTGTGCTGGGGACAATTTCTCTTGACAAGCCCTTACGGGGAAGGAAAAGCCATTGCCATGATGTAGTGGACGAAAGTTGAAAGTAGCGACAGCGGGCCACCACAGATATGGGGTCAATAAAAGCCATGGTGAAATACTGGAGAGATGAGGGAGGGAGGGAAAGGCACAGTTCCTGAGATCCTACTGTGAAACAGAGCCGACCTCCAAGTGGCAGGACCACAGACCAGGGTTGTGGCTGGTCATAAATCTTCGAGCTATTGGGTGAGAATGTGAGTGGCAGTGGGTGGTGGCCTTGTTAGCTGGTCTGAATATGCTCTAGAGTCAAGTGGGGAGATTTCCAAAGGGGGACATTGCAGGGGGGTTGGCAGTGGGGAGTAGGCACCCATAAAAAAGCCCATCTTTCTTCCAGGCCTAGAAGCCCCCTTAGGGGGCTCTGAGAGCAACTCATCAAAAGCCAAATGGCTGAAAGATAACTTGCTATAAATAACTCCTGAGAATGATTGTTTTGCCCAGTGAACAGCTCACTAAGAGCTGTCAGACACCTTATATTGGGTATCAGAAAGCTCCCAGTATTTCCCTGGTTTAGGCAGGGGTGTGTCCACGAGAAGGGATGATAATAAACAACCATTAGGGGGACCTCTCCAAGGGCAGCATTTAGGAAGGAGGGAAATGTGAAATACACATGAAATTGACTTTTGCCTGAGCTGGAAGAATAGATGCTGTGAAGTGTGCACCTTAAGTGTTGGGTGAGGGATCCCTTAGGAAACTGCAACTCTGAGAATTCTTCAGTGTTTCAATGACCTGATCTTTGGGCAAATTGATGTGCAGTGGATTAGCTCTCAGTGAGTAACCACACTGCGTGGGCCCTACCACCTTGTCCTCAAAACACTCGCCTGTCCTTCCCAAGGCCAGAGACAGAGTCATACTCTGGCAAGGGCTTCAAGGGGCTTCATAGCTTTCAAACATCATTTGCTACTAGCAAAGAGATCCTCTTTTCAAATGGAGTATTTTGTGGAGCCTGGTGGTGTGTCTAAACCTCACACAAAGACAGGCACTGGCTGCAGTGAAGGAGGCACCCTGAGTTCAGGTTACTAGCCCCAGAGCTGCTCTTCTGGGCCCTGGGCCCCTGCTGGGCTGAATTTGAAGCCTCCAGGCTGAACCAGCCGCAAGACAGCTGTTGTCAGCTGGAAATCCATCCCTTTGGGACAGTAATCACATCAGGTAAAGACACAGTATTGGAAGTGAGAATGGGGCAAAAGAGCACCAAAATGGGGCAGCCTTGTCGCTGGGATTTTTAGCCTGCTCTTCACTGCCGAAGTGCTCGCTTTAGGCATCCAGGGAAGTATTAGTCCCCAGTACTCAATGGGTTGCTTCTGCCGACTCAGGCCAAGAGTGCTGATACAAAAGAGATCTGGGCTGGCTGCATTATTCTGGGGGAAATGGTCCTTTCCAGATGCTACTAGCTTTAACTTCTGTTGGATAGTTGCATTGCATCCTGTAGATTATTGGAAAGCTCTAAACTGGGGATCCAGAGATTCCTCCCCCAATCCTGGCAAGACAGGGAATAGATGTCGTCTCTCTGGTCCTCAGTCTTCATCTGAAAGCAGGGATGTGGGCTACATTAGCATTGCTCGGAAGTTTGGATCCACACATCAAGAAAGGGGGGAAAGCACAACAGGAACCCAACCAGAGGGCCGACATTTTTATTTTGCCACATCAGCATGTTGAAAACAAAACTCTCCTACTATCTGTCATTGTATAAGAGAAAAACACATCAACACCATATAGCTATGAAGGATCTTATGTATAAATTAAGGATTGTTCTTTCAATAAAATAAATTTAACTCTCAGGAAAACCTCACTCTGTTGTTCTCACTTTTCTTTTTTTACCTGAGCACATTGGTTTTCCATTGCTGCTTAACAGATCACCACAGACTTAGTGGTTTCAACCGCACTCATTCATCAACCCCACAGTTCCCTGCTGGGGGTCTGGGCACAGTGCGGCTCTGCTGGTTGCTTGCTCAGGGTTTCCCAAAGTGTCAGTTGAGTTGGGTTCTTATCAGGGGGCTTTACATACAGATTTGCTTGCATGCACATTCAGGTTATTGACAGAGTTAAGGCCCTGGAAACTGTAGGACTGAGGTCCCTGTTTGCTTGGCATGTGGCCCTCTACATCCTCAAATGACACGTCGAACACATGTCAGGCTCCTCAGCTCTGATTTCCCTTCTGCTACCAACCGAAGAGATCTGCTTTCAAGGGCTTTTGTGACTACTCCGGGCCCACCTGGATGATGATTCAAGGTCAACTGATTAGTAGCCTTAATTAGATCTGCAAAGTCTCTTTTTCCATAAAACATAACATTCGTGAGAGTAACACCAAGGAGTGAAGGTCACAGGGGTCAAAGCTCTGCCTACCATACTTAATCGGTGCACACTGGATCAGGCAAACATTTGAGAACACTGCAAGATTCTTCCAGCTCCAATACTGGTTGTCAGATAGCCTCAGATTTTTGAGTTGACTTAGCTAAGAGTTGTGTGTTTTCGAGAAGCATCATTACTAATGCAGAATCTTGGACAGACTAGGTATTCAGGAAATGTTTGCTGAGCAAACAGATATTAATAAGTATTAAGGAGTTAGTTGTTCTTGATGTTATTTTAATGCAATTTTGATTATAAATCTTGTGATACTGTTTATGATTGCCATTAGATTAGAAAACAAGCCAAAATAATTACAGAAATGTATTAAAACCAGAGATGATTCAGTAAATCACAGTAGGAACAATATCGGCTCGTGCTCACAGAGGGTAAGAAATTTGCTTTCAGTCACAGGCCAGGGACAATTAATTGAAGACTCCTAGAAGCAGCAAGAACAGTCTTTTCTCCAATCCCTTCCTTCTCTCCAATTCCTTCCTTTCTCTCTGTTTACCTTTTCTTTTTCTGTCTTTCTTGCCCCTCCATTAACTTGACTAATTTTAAAATTAAAAATTAAAAGTCGAATCATTTCCCATTTATATACAGGACATAATCTCACCTCCCTATCCTGGCACTCAGAGCCCTCATTTCCTTTCCCCAGCCACTTTGTCCCCTTTTCTGTGCCCTCACTTTTCACTTCCTTTCTTTCCTTGGTACTGCTCCTTTGACTGTCACTCTCTTCTCCAGAGTCCCCTCTGCCACAGTCCTCCCTGGCTGTCCCTTGGGTGCTCACAGCCTGGGTCTGCTCCTGAGCACTGTCCTCTATGTGATGTGGGGACCCGGGCTGGGCTCCGTCTCATGGGCAGGATGCTCTCTGAGGCCAGGACCATGGTAAGCTCATTTTCCTATCGGTTGGTACTCAGGGAAGTTTCTTTTCATTTCATTTCTTTTATCTACCTCTCTCTCTCTCTCTCTCTCTCTCTCTCTCTCTCTCTCTCTCTCTCGTTCTCTCTTTTCAGTACTGGGGATTGAACCCAAGGCCTCCACACTGAGCTGCATCTCCAGACCTTTTATTTTTTCATTTTGAGATGGGGTCTTGCTAAATTGCTGAATTATCTAGGTTGGGCCATCCTTCTGCACCAGTCTCCCAGTGCTGGGATTATAGGGAGTTTCAAACAGTAACAAAATACTAAGCCACTCTGTCCCATATTATGGTTACTTAAAGGGTAGGCAGGGACAAGCAGAAGGAAAAAGGAGGACAGAGTGTAGAGAGGACGAAGATAAGGAGAGAGACATGGAAGTTGTCTTAGTTACTTTTCCCTCATTGCTGAGACAAAATACCTGATACCCAAAGTTAGGGGAAGAAAGGTTTATTTAGCTCACAGTTTGCAGAGGTTTCAGTCCACGATTGGCTGGATCCAAGGCAGGGTGGCATGGCAGACAGGCAGAAGGCAGCAAGGTAAGCAAGGGGGTAAGCAAGTGGGTAAGCAAGCCTCTTTCTATATTTTACATTTTATCCAGGCTACCTGGCTTTAGGGTGGGCAGCACTCCCACCCTTAATACTAATACTTTTAATCCTAGTATCACATCTTTGATCCCAGCAGAACTATGCCAAACCCATCAGCAGACTAGTAAGCACACACTCTAGATCCAGCCCCACCTATGACCACACGAGGCTTTGGGGGGACATCTAGACACAAACCATAACAGAAGTAGAAAGAGAAGGAAGACAAACGAGGACCAGCATCATGGACTTGTTGCATTCCGCAGGCACCTACCGAATCCTGATGGAGGATCCATCTAAGCTCTAGGGAAATGTGGCAAAGTCCTTTCTTTCTGGGGCTTATATCCCAGTTAAGGCAGTCAGCCAATGTCCAGGCAAATACAAAGTAGGCAAGAGGACATCAGACCATTTGAGGGTCTGTGTTAGGGCATTAATGTAGTGATGGCACACTTTAGAGAGTGATAGGGGTGGGTACCATTTTAGGTGAGAAGCTCTGGGTGATGAGAAGGACTGAGCTGTACTGAGAAGTGAGGGAATAATATTCTGGCAAAGAAAACAGCAAGTACAATGGCCCAGAGACAAGAAGGAAATTGCTTTTGATTTCAGGGAACTAAAGGGAGGCTGGTAAGGCCTTACTTGTTGAGCAATGGTAAGAGTGGAGGGAAATCAAGCCAGAGTGGGAGACAGGGGCTGGATTCTGTGGCTTGAATTATGATAAGGGGTGTTAAGAAAATTATCCCAAACATGTAAATTAAAAGAGGTAATCAGGTGACCAGATAGCCTAATACTTGGAGCCTTTGTTAACTGCCCTGCCGAAGGGCCATCACACTCAGGGATGGAACTTTGACTAGTGGAGCAAGACCCAGATTTTTATAGTTCTCTACAGCTGGTAAGCTGTGCTAGTTTTCAGTGATTTTCTTTTCTGTCCCCAAAGATTATAGCTTCATTGCCCTGTAGAACATTAATCACTTTTATATCTAATTTAGCAGTCTTATTCCTTATTATTTTTTATATGCCATAAAAATCCCTACTTCTCAAATTCTCTTTTGAATCTTTGTCATTTTGCAGATCTCCTTATCAATAAGTTACATAAAACGTTGACATTTGCACACTATCGATTTTCATGAGAATTATGTTTTTAACCTTTTGAGAATTACATTCCAATAGGAATCTGAGCTTTAAGTGCCTAGAAAACAGGAGAATAAGAACAAATTTATGTTTTGCACAGAGGTCTCAGACCACTGGGTGGTGGATGGGCTTTCCTGGGCCCAAGTGTTAGCAAAATGCCTACTTAGGAGCCAGGGCCTCTGTCCAGGGAAGAGCCGCCCATTGACTGTGATGAGGAGGTAGCAGCAAGAAGGTAGGACATAAGCCATGACTGACCCCAACACTCGTGTACATTTGCCCTCTTTCCATTGCTGTGATCTGTTCTATTGGCCAGTTTTCCTGTCTACTATGTGAGCTCCTGGGCAGGGTCTGCATCCTGTCTTTATGTGTCCTCAGCATCCAGCCTTGGGCTGAGCACAGAGCACTGCTTGACAAGTGTTTCCAAATAAATTCTTTCTCATAGATTCATCATTATCTTCTCTTCCTCCTCCTCCTCCTTCTCCTCCTTCCTCTTCCCCTTCTTTTCTTTCTCCCTCTCCCTCCCTCTCCCTCTCCCCTCCCCAACCCCTCCCTCTCCCTCCCTTCCTCTACTGTAATAAAGTATATAGCACATGAAATTTACCATATAGGTATCTTTAAGTGTACAGTGCATGTCATAGAGTGCATTCACATAGCTGGGTGACATCACCACCCTCCATCTCCAGAACATTTCCGTGATCATGAACTGAAACTCAGCCTATTAAACACTAACTCCCCATTACTTCCTTTCCTGTCCCTGGCAATCACCATCAACCTAGCCAATTTTAAAATTGGAATTGTTCTCTTTCTGAATTTGACCTTAGGTGCTTTGTATGAGTGAAATCATGCATCATTTTTCCTTTTTTGTGACTTATTCATTTAGGATAATGTCTTCAGGGTCCAGCCACATTGCAACAAGCATCAGCATTTCTCTCCTTTTAGGTGGAACAGTATCTCAGACACCGTGTGTGTACTACGGCTTGTTTATCCATCCATCTGCTGATAGACATTGGGATGTTGCCACCTGTTGTCTGTTGTGACTGACACTGCTGTGCACTTGGTGTACAGATTCTCCGAGGCCCTGCTCTCAGATCTTTTGGGGTCACCTCTAGAAGCAAATTTTCTGGATCATGTGGTAGTTCTGTGGTTGACTTTCTGAGGCTGTGTCCTGTTTTCTTCAGTAGAATTATCTTATATTTAAATTAATAACACACAAATGTTCCAGTTTCTCCACATCCTCATCAACACTTGTTATTTTCTGTTTATTTTTATAATCCCAAAGGCTGTGGATTCACAGATGGGCAGGGGACTAAGTGATAAGAGATGGAGGGAGGGGAAGGAAAGGGAAGTAGAAAGAATTAAGATATGTAATCACCGTATCTCATGATGAATGTAATCATTATGTACTATAGATATGTACTAATAAAATTTTAAAATCTAAATTTAGAAAATAAAATATAAATGGCTGTGGGAAGGGGAGACCCAGGACAAGGCCTTTTGGAGGTTTTTCTTCGGCATGCTCTGTAGGAAGATGGCCGAGGGGCTGGAGTGGGTCCTGGGTTTGGAAGGTGCTCGGCAGGAGGAGGATGGGGCTCCGAGGCGACCCTTGCCTGACCTCACTGCACGGCTCAGGGATGACGGGAGGCCCAACCATGGGAGAAGGGAAGCTGGAGGCTCCCCGCCAGGCAAAGTCGGTTGTTGTGACTGCACAGGTGGGCTCTGGCCCCTGGGAGAGCTCTGTCTAATTTAGACCTCTCTTTCTGTGTGTTGCTTTCCAGTGTGACAATGCAAAAGGGCTGAAAGCCTTCTACGATGCAATAAAATATGGGCCGAACCATTTGATGGTATTTGGAGGCGTCTGTCCATCTGTCACATCCATCATTGCCGAGTCCCTCCAAGGCTGGAACCTGGTGCAGGTAAAGTCCGAGCTGCTTCCACTGGGGTGAACTGTCTTTGTTGGCCACCAGCCTGCTGCAGGGATGGTTCCTTGCATGATGTGGTTCCTGTAGTCTGGTGGCCCAGACTCTCCTGGATGATTGCCCAGCCTCCCACCTCCTGACCTGACCCTCTGGCCTGACTTCGTGTGGTCCATCCTGTGGGTCCTTAAAGGGCAGCCCTGGTGCCGCCACAGTGTGTTGGAGCTCTGTGTCACCATAGCCTCCGTAGCCCAACTCTAAGGGTTGTCATTGCCAGCGAATACCTGTCCAGGGTGATCTGTTCCTGCCACTTGCCCCTTGGCAAAGCACCTCTAGACAGTGCCTTCCCCCTCAAATCCTGTACCTGGGGGCCTCAAAGGACTGTGTCCTCAACCAGAGGCCCCTTTACCTTCCCTCCTCATTGAAATCTCATTTGTCCACTAAGGTGCCTTGCTCCTCAGTGAAGCCTTTCGTGGGCCACTGGCCAGTTATTCACTGTATACAGCAGATTTGATACATTACTGAATATTCCGCCACTGAGTACATAGTTGGTTGTAGGTGAACTCGTGCCATTGTTAGCTATTATTTGGAACAGGCAAGAAGAGTATAGAAAGTGGTAGCCCATAGATAAGTAGTAGCCCCTGCATATGTTTATTTCTTTGCTCCATCCATCCATCATCCACCCATCCATCCATCCACCCCTCCACCCATCCAACTAACCAAAAAATATTTTGGCCAATTTACTTTGTGCCTGGATTTTTGGTAGCTCTTAGGATAGAGGGCTGAACAAGACAGACATGGTCCCCATAATTTCAGAGCTTATGTTCTTGGAAGAAGGCAGGCAATAAACAAGTACTGAGAACTAATGGTTATATATGTTGGACCAGCTCTGTACTGTTCTGAGAACTTATGTGCCTGAGTCCATTTAATCTTTCTAACTGTTTGTTATCCCCATCCTATTCCTATAAGGAAACTGAGGCATAGAGAGGCTAAGTAACTTGCCCAAAGAGTCACAGCTAAAGAGTACTAGGACCAGGATTTGAACTCAGCTAGTCTGGCCCTTAAGATAACTAGGATATGATAGAAATAACAGGGCGGTGAGAAAAATAGTGACTGCCTTGGTGTGATCAGGAAAGCCCTCCTGGAGAAGATGACATTTGAGCACAGACCTGGAGGTTGGGAAGGAACCCACTGAGTGGAGAGCATCCCCAGTGGTGGACGGAATGGCAGCCGCAGCAGGCAGCTGCTGATGGGAACAGACCTGGTGTGTCCATGAAACAGAAGACAGGGTAGTGGGGCTGGAGCCTGGGGCTGAGGCGTCAGGGTGATGAGAGTGATGGCCACACAGAGGGTCCATTTGCGTTCCACTCACATGGGCTGAGGACGTCTCCAAACCTGGGCCTGCGTGCTTGGGGTGCTGGGGAAGAACCCAAGCACACGGCCAAGAGAGGTGGTGGGTGAAAGCCACTGCAGAGGTGTGATGAAGGAGAGGCTGCCCACTCGGCCCAGGGCTAAGGCAGGGTTTCCAGGGTGAGTGAGATGGAGCTGGCTGCTGAAGGAGTAGAGGGTATAGGACAGCTGGAGACGTGGAGCAGAGGACACTGCAGGCAGAGGAAACTGGGCGTGCAAAAGTGGGAGGTGGGAAAGCGTGTGGGCTTGGAGAGGGTGATTCACTCCGTGTGGCCGGAGCAGGCTGCGGTGGATGTGGGCGGGTGCAACAGGAGAGGAGGCCAGGAAAGCAGCTCGGCAAAACTGTGCAGGGTACAAACTCCACCGCACAGCTGGCAGCCTGGCTCCGAGCCCTTGAGGTGTCCCAAAGCACTGTGAGACCTCGGACAAGTCGCTCCCCTTCTCTGGGTTTGAGCCTCCATACCTGGATGCCAAGAAATAGAATCCTGCTTGTCAGCACCGGGTGCTGTGACTCTGAGCCTCAGTTCCCTCATCTGTACAGTCGAGGGAGCAGCTGGACTGATTTCACAGGGATGCTGTATGCATGAAAAGATTGTAAGTGACCGAAACTGTGCCTGGCACACAGTAAGCACTAATTAACCCTGCCCCATCTTCTTCTACTCCCCAAGGTGAGTGCCCTGATGACTCAGCATTCCTGGTTTTTCTTGCATTCCCATCACCTGAAACATCCTATTCACTCTATATCCAGTGTGGCAAGTGCCACCCATTCTTTGAGACCCAGCTTAAATGCCGTCTCCTGCAAAATGTCCTTCTTGATTACCGCTAGGAAACTTCCAAAGTAGGGCCCCACGGAAAATCTTCATAGCCCCTCCAACAGAGCAGAGCAAGTGAACAGCCTGCTTCTCCCTCCCCCGGCCTGTGCAGGGTTTTGCAGATGTGTGGGCAGCTGTACAGATGTTTATCTGCCTGGTTGGCTGCAAGGTCAGCAAGGAGAGAGCCCGGGTCTGAGATGCTGTGCCTCCATTTTCCCTTGTGCCTGACATTTCAGACTTTATTAGATGTCTGCTGAATGATCAGAGGGAGGGAGGGAGGGAGGGAGGCAGGGAGAGATGGAAGGATGGAGGCTCTGCACATAGACACTTTCTGCAGACACGAGAGGACCAGCTGCCTAGGAAACCTCCTGCCCTAGGAGGGAGCCGAGGGGCTTCCAGCCCTCAGCCTGCTGGGAGCTGTCTGCCTCTCAGGGTTCTCAGAAGAGCTGCAGGAACAAGTCAGCTCCAAACAGCCCAGAAGGGAACTGGGTTCTAAAATGGTGATTTGGGTAGTAATTTATTACTGGGTAGCAAGTCACCCCAAAATTTACTAGCTCAAAGCAGCAATATGATTTATTATTTCATCATCTCTAAGTGTCAGGAATTCAGACCCACAGAAAGACTGGGGTCTACTCCCTGGGGTGGGGGGTCAGCTGGGAGATCTGCTTGACTGGGGTTCGAGGGTCTGCTGCCAAGCGGCACACTCACGACGAGGGACTTTTCATGGGGCTGCTTGGCTGTCCTCGGGACATGGCAGTGGAATCCCCCAAAGTGAGTCACACGAAAGACCAAGCAAGAGCTAGCCGTCCGTTTTTATTTCTTCGTCTGAGAAATGTTTATTCATTTCAGTTGCCCATTTTTGGATTGGGTCTTTAAATTTGGAAGGTTTAATTTTTTTGAGTTCTTTGTATATTCTAGATGTTAGACCTTTGTCTGATGGATAGCTAGCAAATATTTTTTCCCAGTCTGTGGGTTTTCGCCCTACTCTACTGGTGATTTCTTTTGCTGTGCAAAAGCTTTTTAATAGCATGTGGTCCCAAGCACTGATTCTTTGTATTGTTTCCTGTGCAGTCTGGGTTCTGTTCATACATTTTTTTCCTACCCCTATGTCTTCGAGGGTTCTTCCTATTCTATTCCCCAGTAAATTTAATGTTTCTGTTTTAATGTTTAGATCTTTGATCCACTTTGATTTGAGTTTAGTACATGGTGAGAGACATATATCTAGTTTTAATTTTCGACATGTGGTTAGCCAATTTTCCCAGCACCATTTGTTAAATAGGCTATCT
>PVJO010010557.1:30762-63755 GCA_004026905.1 Hystrix cristata
GTCAAAGATGAGGTATTTGAGTGTGCCTGGGGTTGTTTCTGCATCCTCCAATCTATTCCATTGATCCTCAGGTCTGTCTTTTTGCCAGTACCATGCTGTTTTTAATACTGTAGCTCTATAGTATAGTTTTATGTCAGGGACTGTGATGCCCCCTGCTTTTCCCCTGTTGCTTAGGATCGTTTTTGCTATTCTTGGTCTCGTCTGATTCCAGATGAAATTCATGATTGTCCTTTCTAATTCTTTGAAGTATGTTAGTGGTATCTTGATTGGAATTGCATTAAATCTGTATAGTAGTTTAGGAAGTATAGCCATTTTCACGATGTTGGTTCTTACTACCCAGGAACATGGGATATCTTTCCATTTTTTGATATCCTTTTCCATTTCTTTTTTTAGGGTGTTGTAGTTTTCAGTGTAAAGGTCTTTTACTTCTTTTGTTAGATAGATTCCTAAGTATTTTATTTTTTTGTGTGCAGTTGTGAAAGAAATAAGAATGGCAAATAAATATATGAAGAAATGTTCAACATCACTAGTCATTCGAGAGATGCAAATGAAAACAACGTTAAGATTCCACCTCACTCCAGAAAGAGCTGCATATATGGAAAAATCAACCAATAACAAATGCTGGCGGGGCTGTGGGGAAAAAGGAACACTCCTCCACTGTTGGTGGGAATGTAGACTGGTCCAGCCACTGTGGAAATCAATATGGAGATTCCTCAAAAAACTACAACTGGAGGTTCCATTTGACCTAGCTATTCCCCTACTGGGGATCTTCCCAGAAGAATTAAAATCATCATACCACAAGGACATATGCGCCACCATGTTCATAGGAACACAATTTGTAATAGCTAAGTCTTGGAAACAACCTAAATGCCCAACAACCAATGAATGGCTAAAGAAAATGTGGTTTTTCTACACAATGGAGTACTACACTGCCATAAAAAGGATAAACTAGAGTCATTCGTATATAAATGGATGTTCCTTGACAACATACTTTTAAGTGAAATAAATCAGACACTCATGAGTACACATCGAATTGTTTCTCTGGTATGAGAAACCATAACTGTAAATAAGGACAAAGAGGTGTAATAGATATTGTATAAAAGGAGGATGGTGTGCAGAGGAGAGGAGTACTAGAAAGAAAGAAGGGGAAAAGCAGAAAGGCAACAAGGGAAAGAGAAGGGAAAGGGAAAATATGGAAAATGATGAATGAACCTGCTGTAAATAGGGAGGGAAGGAGCAAAGGGGGGGGCGGGGGAGAGGGGGGAGAACCAAGATGCATCATGTATAGGTACAGAATAAATGTAATGAATGTGACCAATACATGTTCTTGGTTTAAAAAAATAAATAAATAAAAGTAAAAGAAAAAAAAAAGAGCTAGCCATCCATGTCTTTTAGGACCTAGCTGTGGAAATTGCATACGAGTACCTCAGTTAAATTGTGTTGATCACGCAGATGGGCCCTGAGTTGGTGTGAAAGAAGCGTCCCCCTGTATAGAGGGAGGTGGAAGTTGCTCAAGGTTACTTCTTAGAGCAGTCATCCCAGTGATTATGGTGGGCAAGGAGGGCAGGAGTTCAGGTTGCCAGATGGGGAATTGACCCTGAGTCCCTTCCCTGTTGTGCAAAACTCCTGCTCATCCCTCAAGACCCTGGATAAGTACCACTTACTCTGATGTCTTCCCTAATGCCCCTTTTTTACTGCCTCTTCTGTGGCCCTGCTCTCCTAAATAAATTAGCTGTTTCATCCCCTTTTGAGCCATGCATTCCAACAGGGAGTCCCATCTTCCCCAAGCAAGTAAAAATTGGTTCTTGGGTGGTAGGCAAAAATATCCTACTTTTTTCATTAAAATTTTTTATTAGTACATGTTTTTAGTACATAATGATTACATTTACTGTGGAGAGTAGGTGCATGTACATAACTCATCTTAATTCTTTTTATTTCCCTTCCCCTCTCCCCTCCCTCCTCCCTCCATCTCAAGATCTCCTTCCCATTTACCAAAGATCTATCTCCTTATTTCCTATTGTTTATCTTTTCTTTTGCTCTTTAAATTATTTATACTTTGGGTTTCTCATATAATACAGGTTACGTGATATTTAAGCTCATGTCCCTAATTTATTTCACTTAACATTATGGTCTCAACGTGCATTAATTTTCCTACAAATGACTCAAATTTATCTTTCTTTAAGGCAGAGTAGTACTCTATTGTGTGTAAATACCACATTTTCTTATCTATTCATCTGTCAGTGGGCACATAGGCTGCTTGTAAGATTTAGCTTTTATGATTGCGTTGCTAGTATACACGTATCACTGTAGTATGGCGTCTTTAACTCTTTTAGAAGGATGCCTGGAGGAGGGTAGCTGGATTGAATGAATTTCTAGTTTTAGTTTTTGAGAAGTCTCTATACTGATTTCCACAGTGGCTATACTAGTTTACATTTCTACCAACACTGTAGCAGATTTCCTTCTTCCCCACAGCCTTTCCAGCATTCATACAGTACATAAACAGATAGATGAGCATCTGTGGTGTTACGATGTCATGGGGGCAGGATTAGGAAGAACTGCTTCCAGGGTTTCTTCGGAGACTGATAGTGAAGAGAGGCTAAGACACACTGGCCCGCATCACTTCTATATCACACACAGTGTTCTGTTACTAAGTGCACTATGTATAGAGGGAAGACTTTGTTCTCTGTATCCCTCTCTTGCCTACTGGATGGGGCCCCTTGTTTTCTTCATCCCAGTGCCAAGCACAGCACCTGGCTCACAACATGCCCCCGCTGAATACGGATCTGAGTGCAGAGGACAGGTCGGGGATCCGAAAGCCTTGCATGGTGAGTCCCTCACAGTGTGGATTTGCTTGTGAGGCAGTGCAGGGCACGGAGCGGGCAGGTTCTCAGCCTCCACCTGCTGATGCAGAAATGTTCTGCATTTCTGATGGCTCCTTGGGTGATACTGGTACGCAGTCCACTGCTGCCCCTAATGCTTGCAGCTGAGCACAGAGGCCAGGCCAAGGGTCCAGCTGCATCTGCATCGGGCAGCCAGGGAACTGGGTGGTGCCTGCAAGATTGGAGTGCTCTGGGCATCCTGAAGATGGCACCATGGGGTGAGCCCAGGAAAGCGGACTTCTCCCAGACTTTTGGAGCTGTGCAGGTGGAATGGAGGAATGCAAACCTAGGTCCCGATGGAGGAGGGTATAGGTAGCCTGAGAGTCTGGGTTTCTGCCTCCTTCCCATTTTCGGGACACATAGATCCATTTGCTATGAGCTGAACTCCATGTACCTCCTAAGCTGCCCCGGCCCGCAACGTGGGAGGCTGAGCTTGCTTCCAGGGATGGTGGGGAGCTGGGTGAGTGGGTCTGCGGCCATCAAGGGAGCTGATGAATCCCTTAACTTATTCAAAACTGGGCTCCAAAACAGTTTCACAAGCGGAAAAATGCATGTAATTTGTATAATTGAAAAGGAGCTCTGCCTGCCCTTTGGGGAAGCGATGCTTGCTGGACAGAAATGGGCTGGAATACATAATCAGTTGTTTCTGTTTCCTGTGGCACAAAAATTGGGAGGGATTCACAGGCTGCTGGGTGAAAATTCACCCTGGTGCTGAAACTGGTTAAATATAACTTTTGCTTTGTGTTGGGCTTCTTAATTCATGGTTGCTACACAGGGAGGCTAATGTTGTTTTCACTGTGATGCGAGTGACTTAGCCACTAGGAACCCCAGTTTCTGTGTCTAGAGTCAAGGCACTTCATGGGGTCCAGGGTTTGATGTACAGGTCAGGGTGGCTGTGTCCTTCTCTGGCCCAGGGGGACCTTGTCCAGGTGTGGGGCTCAGATCCAGGCCTCACAGAGAGAGAGATCCACCTGGGCCTGATCAGGAAGGGTCAGGGTCTGGATGTTCAGACCCTAGAGAGGAGGGCCTCCAGGCCAGCACAGCTGTACTTGAGAGATTTTGCTGATGCTCATGGTGTAGGTGGAGAAAAGCAGGAGCGGTGGCAGAAGTTAGAGGAGAGTATGGTTTTCACGCACTGCCAGCGAATCCTGCTGTTGGAGGTTCCCAGCGTGGAGCAGGCTGCCTAACTGTGAGATGGTGAGTTCCCTGTTGCCCAAGGTTTCATGAGTGTTCTAATTTTACCCAAGCCTGCTGTCAGGAAGTTCTTTTTGGCATTTTGTTTGTTTTGTAGTGCTGGGGGTTGAACCTAGGACCTCCTGCATGCTAGCTAGGCAAGTGCTTTATTGCTGAGCTTCATCCCTTGACTGTCAGGGAGATTTAATACATGCAGTAGACAAGCCCAGGTCGGTGGCTGGCAGACTACAGGTAGATTGGCTTACAGTAGGGCTAGGGATATGCTTGTTAGCCATGCACATTCTTGGGTTCCACTCTGTGCAGGTGCGGGTTCGGGGCTCATCAGCTTCCCCAAGGACTGGAGGCCACGCAGCATCCCTGTGCCAGTCAGTGCCAGCAGCTCAGGGGACTGCAATGCACTTGGCTCCTGAAGACTTGCCAGGCCCGGTGCTCTCTAAGGCCCATTCATCTCCCAGGCACCTGGTCTCTTTAATGAATGCTGCTTGTACACAGAACTTATGGGAAAGAGGACATGGAGGAGACCACAGGGGCTGCTGCTGGGATGCATATCTCCGGGACAAAGGCCATGTCCGTAGTGTGACACAGGGCTGCTGTGGCCATTTCCCCAGCCAGCTTCCAGCTCCTCCGTGCTGCTGGTCTCAGAACTGGCTATTCCTCAGGACAGGTGGTCTTTCCACCTGGCAGACTGTGCTCATCCTGCATGGCACAGCATGGATGCCCCCTCCTCTGGGAAACATCCCGTCCCTTCCTGTGTGTTCCCTTCCCTGCGTGCCCCTCTCCAGGCACTGGCTGCCCCTCGTGTGCCCTACTATGGCCTGGAGCTGCCAGGGGTCAGTGCCCGGTCTCATTCACACCTGCCCCCCAGGCCTGCCTTCTAGACTTCAAGCATGTCCCCTAAAAATGGAGGGGACAAATCAAAGCCTGCCATACCTAAAAGTACCCAAGGGCTCTCCAAGCCCAGTGCCATGTTAGAGAGACTCAAGGGGAGACCCAAAGTGGCCTTTGGCTCAGCCTCAGCCTCATCGCCCCTCTCTTGACCTGCTGTGTTTTATAAGCTGTTTCCTGTGAGACGGTTTGCAGACCCTCAGAGTCCTGTCCTCAGAGATCTGAAGGTGGCTTCCATGTGACTCTCCTGCACACCCTTGTGGGACAGTCAGCAGGCCTCCCTCCAACCTTGTCTGTCCCCTGCAGCCTGGGGTGGGGAAAGGCAGGAGAATTTGGGGCAGGGTGTGGAGAAAGGAAACAGGATCACTTGACAAGAAGAGCTGGAGGCAGAGCCCAGCAAAGGTACCAGACAGGCTGCTGAAAGGGGGTTTGATGCACCGGAAGACCAGGCTTCTCAGGAGGAAGCCGGTCCCGCCTCAGCTTGTAGACAGAAATAGTCCAGTGGATGAAAATAAAGTCAGATTCCTGACGGGATCAAGGGCTGCTCAGAGGGAAACGCAAACACTGTTTCTTTAAGATTCGTGTCCCGAAGAGCCTGTCCTTTAAAAGGCAGACGCAGCAGGTTATTAAATCGGAGGTGCTTTTCTCCTGGTACCTCCAGCCCTGTCCGTGCAGCCCACCCTGCCTTCTGTCCTGCCCCCAAGGACCTTCCCAGGAAGGAACTCTGTGGCTTGTGCAATGGCACTGTCTCCTCGGGGACATTCTGCGAGGGAGGGGAGGCACGGGGGTGTGCCAAAGGGAAAAGGAAGGTTTGTAGATGTGCTGGCAGTGACGTCTTGGTACCATAAGGACTTGATTTCTGGAAATTCTAAGTCTTGCTTGGTTTTGACATTTACTAAAACAAATCAGTGAGAACCCCTCAAATCAAGCCCTTTGCTATTTGCCAAATTCCAGCATCTCTGTGCACTGCCAGTTGATGCCATTTTACTTCAGAGGAACAGGAATTGTGTGATCTGACTTGATTTTTTCACGTGATTATTCCATTAAACTGTAGGTTGCCTGAGAAATCGAATACTGCCTTTGACTTAGCTGTGGGTGGTAGAATCTGAGGTAGATGTATAGGATGGCAGGACTAGGAGGGTCTTAGTGGTCCTGGGTTCCATGTCCCCATTGTACAGACCAGGAAACGGAGGCACAGAGGGCAGGTAGAACCTCACCCAAGTTATCACTATCACAGCAACACTGGGTCCCTGGGCTTTGTAATAGATACTATGGTCTTACTTTTTCTCTCTTTGCCTCACTTTCGTTTTTTTGTAAAATGGAATAGCAAACCCGCCTTTTGTGTTTCATGTAGATGTTGTGAGAATCAATGAAAATTCTTCTCTTTTTGGCAAAGGGAAAGCACTCTTATCAACTATGACACAATAGCTGCTGTTCCAATGGCCAGGACTTCTCGGCCAGGGGCAGACCTCTGCTGCTGGCTGTCGGAGTTGAAGACACACACACACACACACACAGACACACACACACACACACACACACACACACACACACACACACACACACACACAGCTTTGCTCACCCCGGCGCTGCAGACCCTGGAGCCAAGGGGTCAGGGCAGATGAGGCTTTACAGCAAGGTGCTCAAAGTGCACACAACATCTGCCTCTCTACCCCAGGAGTCAGCCCAGCAGACCAGAATCCTGCCATGGCCCAGCCCATGTGGCTGCCACGCCCTGGCCACAGAGTGGGCACTGGAGTGAGTCTCCAAACTGGACTGAAAACCTTTTAGGAGTGTGATTAGGCACAGTTGGAGACTTCGCTGCTGCTATCACTGTTGCTATCTAAGAAAGAGAATAGAGGCCAACAATCCAGGCCGGGTTGAAGCCATTTCTTGGCGCTGGTCTCTTGAGGGGCCATTTAGCACATTAATAATCTATGAGATGCCTCCACCTTCTGGATTCATTAAAAACTGAAAAAAGGAGAAGAAGAAATATTAAGGCCATGCTCTATGGGCCAAGCAAAGGGCACGGATGAGCACCTGCCTGCTGGTCCCTACCTGGGGACCTAAGGACTATGAATGCCTTTCCTGGACATGTCAGTGGATGTAGGTGTGGTAAAGCCTGTTTTCAGAGTGGGAAGAATGTCCAGTGCGAAGTGAGGAAAGGCTGATAGCTTCCCATTTGGATATAATAAAGAGGAAGAATGAGGGTTTTCATGACAAAGGAGTGTGAGGGATGGGAGAAAAAATTCGCTCCATACCCTGGCTCCACAGTCTAGGAATTTGCTTCATGGTACAAACCTCTGTCCTTCAGTGGAAGGGATGGAGACTTGTGGTCCCACACATCCAACCTGACAGTACCACTGATCTTCACAAAGCAGGGTTCTCTTCTCATTCATTCATTCATTCACTCACTGAGTCACATTCATATTCATTCATTCATCAGCACATACAGCTCTGTACTCTGTGTGCTCTCCCAAACTACTGCAATCCAGCACCCAACACTTTAACTCCAAAAGAGAAGAGTCATGGAAGTTCAGTGCAGTAGCCAGAACAGACCACTGGAATTAGGAGCTCTGGGTAAATGTCCCTCTGGTGTTTCTCACTGACAGTGTGAGACAGATCTCAGAGTCTCACTGAACTCATCTGTATAGGGGGAATCCCATCTGTCCTTCTGGGCCTATTGAGAGTGTCCACAAACACAGGGAAGGTGGAGCGTGCAAAACCCCTTTTCCACTGTGAGCCCTGCAGATATAATATTAACACAGTTTCAGTTGGAGAGGCCAGCCCAGCCCTGGCAGGGGATTCCTGGAAGATTTATAGGTCTCTGCTTCTCTTCAGATTCAAAGTTGTGTGGATGAAATTAACTATCTCAAACCTTGAAGGCGATTCTGAACAATACAGTTAAAACAGAGACCTTGCAGAAGAGGGAAGGAGGCCCAAGGTGGCTGTTAGTGGCGCACACACTCTTTCTGGTTGAGTTTTCACACAGAAGCAGAGGTTAAAGAAGGGTGCAATGCTATTGGGCACGTAGCGGTTCCCAATCTATTCCTGCCACAGACCCAACCCCTATCTTTCCTGTCAATCTGGTGAAAGATTCGATTCAAGGTTCTGACCCCATTTTTAATTCAAGACCATGGTATCTAAAGTAATATCAGTTCCCAGCGTGGAACTCCAGTAGACTCATTGTTTATGTGTCTTTCATCACCAGCCACCTCAACCCCTTTCTGGAAGCACACAGGGTGTAAATAATTCATTCTAAATAAATAAATCACTTGCACTACTTACGGTACAGTGGAGGCTGCTGGTCATCGGCACAACTGCAGCACACGCCAACTAGCACCTGGAATTGCAGGTTAGTCTGGAAGGGACTGGAGAGGGAAAGAGAAACTAACCCCCTCCAGGGTCGCAAATGTGTGAAATGGGACAATACCAATCTACTGGAGTTGTTGTGAGGAGTAGAAACAATAAAGAGGAACACGGTGCCAGGGGCCCAGCACGGACTCAGTGTTATCCTGGAAACCTTAGCTGTCTCATTCATGAATAAAGGATACAGACCTCTTGAGGAAGATTACCATGATGATTTCCCTTGCCGTGGAGGTTCCCACACTTTGGTGCATATCAAGGTCACGTGGGAGCTTGGTAAGACACTAAAGTCTACTAGGCATAAAGTGACTATCCATCCTTGTTTGCCTGGGACTGAAAGTTTCCAGTGAGTTAGGACTTTGGACTTTCAGTTAAAACCAGGAAAATCCCAGGTAAACCAGGACAAGTTTGTCACCCTTCCACGTCCTCTGTGCTGTGTCCAGGAGCTTCTGATACACTGTTGTAGTGCCTTAGGGGACAAGCTACCCTCAGGAGAAGACTGAGGGGCTCATGGTGGGGAGGCTAGGAGGCAGTGAGGGCACCAATTGAGAGGGTTGGACTATCCAAATGTATCACATGGTGGAATCATCAGGGGCCGAGTGAGAGAGGGATTCTCCTTTACTAGTTAAAATTCAGATTCCCAGGACCCCCAGTAGCATCCCCAGGAAGGAGCCTATTGATTGTTAACAAGTACTGTGGAAGTTCTTGTCATCAGGTAAGTTTGGGAAATACTGGTCTTGCGATCCTCTAAGGCTGTGTGGATCAAAGCCCAGCTACAGCAGTAGCAGCTCCTGGGAGAAGGGGAAAAACGCAGACTGTCAGGCCCCACCCAGACCTTTGACCCAGAAGCTGCATTTTAGCAAGATCCTGGGTGTTTCTTGCTGCTATGAGGTGCCCCTCCCACTCTGAAGGAGGCCAGGTGTGTTAGTAGAGGGGCAGGACACTGAGAGCCTCTGGAGTTGGCTTCAGGGAACACATGCTAATTCTGCCTGAGGATCTGCTTCCTGAATGTCAGAATGAGGGCACAGGAGTAGCCAGTGGTCTTATTGACTCTGGGCTTCCCTGTGTTCTGTATTATGGGCCACGTGAACCCTTGTCAGACTGCCATGTACAGTATGTGGAGTCTCTTGGCTAGCAAGACCCACACCCCTTACTGGCCAGGAATATACACAGGCGCTGATAGTTCCAAATAAGGAACAGGAACGAAAGGCCACTGGGCTCTGCAGGAGTCAATTGGGGCTCTAATTGATTCTGGTTCTGCTGGTTCCCAGCTGGGTAGCGGTATACCAGCCGCTCACTCCGCACCTGCAGCATGAGTATCTGCATTTATAACTGCACTACTCTCCTCTGAGGAGGTGCACAGTGAGCTGCAGGGGAGGTGCTCCAGGGACAAAGCATTGACTTTCTTGTTCTGTGTTCTGTGTGACCAGGTGGCGGTGGTGGGCTTATTTGTGCAGGTGAGGACAGAGAGGCCCAGAGAAGCTGACACACCTGTAATAGCAGGTGCACTTCTTGTCTGGTGTTTGCACCCAGGCCAGGGCTTGTTAGCTGGTAACCCCAGGCAGTTTACTAGCCTTCCCAGCTTGTCCTGATCTTTGACTTGGTGGTGGCATCCTAATAACGTCAGGATGGTTGTGAGGATAATCTGAGTTGATGGCAAAGTTGCCCATGCCATGCATTGTACTCTTCTGTCCTGGAAGCCTCCACACAGTGACAAAGGTACCCAGGTGGCCTCCTAGTCTGCCTTCCCAGGGTGAGGGTCAGCTGTGTGGTCTTGCAGGCATCTCTGCCCCCTCTGGGAGGGGGTTAAGCCAGCCGATGGGCCTTGTCATTATTCTGTGGTTCAGAGCATCTGCGCCCGCTTTAGACCTGTCATATTCCTCCTCAAGCCCATGCATGTGTGAGTTCTCCTGGGTCATAGGGCCTGGTTCCCCTCCATTCCTAGAAGCCACGAGAAGAAACAAGCAAGTGGTCAAAGGCCAAGGCCATTTATGTGTGTAACCCCATTCAGAGCAGAGGCGATGGCCTTGTAGCTGGGTGTTTCTTAATCTCCATCTGTGTTCTCCAAGTGGAGAGCCCCTCACTCTACAGGAAGTGAGGCCCAGAGAGGTTAGGAAACCCGTGCAAAGTGATGCCATGGTCCTTGCTGACTATGATGCCAGCAGTTTGAGCAGGCTGTCCGTCTAGTCCTCTCTCCTCATGCTGAGGACAGAGCCCGCTCTTTGTAGCCATGGAGCCCATGCCTAGCCTGTCCCATCCTAGGTCCCTCTCTGCCCCCTCCTCTCCCGGCCAAGTCCCGTGTAGTTCCTGATACTGAGTTCAGATATCACCTCCTTCTCCAGGAAGACCTCCTCATTTTGCTCTGCTCCCAGCTGGAAGAGATGGCCATCCTGCCTTTGGGCTTGCCTCGTTTCCTTGTCTTGTCCTTATCTCAATACTTTCTGTGCCTGATGAGGTATCAGACATTGTTGGCACCATCAAGTCAAGACCAGTCCCACCTACGTGAGTGTTGCTATCCACTGAGAGCCTTGCTCAGAACTTGTCATCAGGGAGGTGCTCAGAAATCATGAATGGACATGCCAGGACAGGGTGTTACAAAGCCAGTTTGTAACACTAATGGCCCATATTCTGATGGCCTTGTTGCATCTAGGCACAGTCCCTAACACTATGCATGAGTAACTCACTTCCTGTCTGTGCCAATTATCTGACACTATTCTCCTCATTTCAGAGAGGAAAATGAGGCACAGAGAGGTTGAGCATCTTCCCAAAGCACTGGTGGTCCTCAGTGGTTCCACAATTCCTGCTCACAACCACTAGACGGTACTGCCCACCATGCAACCTCATTTAACACTCCTGGCAGGGCTGAGAGGTGCATGGCGCTGGTTAGGTCATTTCCAGAACGAGGAAGATGAGGTTCCAGGACTGCAGACTGGCCCTGCTTCTTGCTGCAACAGACCACAGGGCAAGGCCTCCCAGAATCCTCTAGGAGTGGCCTCTCCAGAGGGCATGGAGACTCCAGACCCTGTATCTCTGGGGCCTCTCTGCAGCCTATGTGGGCAAGAAGCTTCCAGACTGTCAGGAGAGGGCTCAGGCCAGAACAAGCCTCTTTGTATGGGCAGTGTTCCCTTCACACACACACACACACACACACACACACACACACACACACACACGCACACACACGCACACTCACACGCATGTTAAACTTATTACTCATCCAGTAACTTGTACATAAAAAATAAATGGTTTCTTTGAACTCAGAAAAGAGATGGACTGGTTGTTGATGAAAATCAATAACTGCTAAGTATTTCAAGCATATAGTACTTAGAGTTCTACTCTGGGTGGCTTTATAATGAATGGCTCAAATTTTTTTAATAGAGCATAACCTACATTAGTTTGAATTATACAGAAAGCTTTTTGTTTGAATCAGTTTGCAAGGAATATTAAATTATTTATTACTTCCATGATGCAAAGATTGAGCCTTGTACAGTGCAAAGGGCTTGACTTGAGAACAACAGTCCAAGGTTAGATGTATTTAGACATTATGCCCAAATGTAGACAGAAACACTGTTTTCTTGATTTCCCCCAAGTTCCCATGCAGGCTGTTCCACAGCTCTATCTGGGCTACAATGGCAAATTGGCTTGGCCTGCGTCAGGAAATGGCCTTGGTCATCTCAATTGTCTTCTGCCATCTCTGGAGTAATGGGCCCAGCAAAGCAGCTCTGGCCCAGTCCTTCATGCACTAACAAGAAAAGGATCTCCCCTCCAAATCCTCAGCTTCGGCATCACTTTTGGGGAGACTTTCAAGGGCATGTTCCTAATAGAAACATCCATAACCTTTCCCTACCCTGAAGCATCATCCCAAGTCCAATTCCATGTTCAGTGTCTGTACAGCTGGATAGACATAGACGCCCTCCGAGGGTGGGATAGTATCTGCCTTGCTCGTGGAACCCTAGAGCCCAGCTGCGCCCTGGAGTCTAGGAGAACCTCTAAGAACCTGTGTTTTAGGGTACTGTCTCTCTCATCTCTCTCTTCTGTGTCAATGCATCATGAACACAATGATTTTTAAAAACATTGAATATACTATGTTTTGGTCAGCTGTAGACTTTTTTTTTAATGTAGACAGTGTTTTTGCTGCTTTATTTATGTTTCCACCTTGCCCCCAAATTTTCTTGCTATTTTTTATTTTGAAAATTTTCAAACCTACGAACAAAACTATAAAGAAAGTACCACGAACATCATATACACTTTAGATTCACCAGTTGTTCACATTTGGCTGTATTTGTAACCCTTCTCTCTCTCTCTCTTTCCCTTTCACCTACTTGCATGTGTGTACATGTGCACATACACACTCACGCACAGACACACATTCATACACAGTCACTTATTTTTGATGAAGCACTTGACAATGGTTTGCAGACATCATGACACTTTATATAATAGCATGAATTTCTTAAGAACAGTTACGGTCTTTTACATAACAAAAACACAATTATCACATCTAAAAACTAACGGTGTTACAATAATGTTACCTAATATATGATCTATTTTTTCCAGTTGTCCCTAGAATGGCCTCATTGTCATTTATTTATAGGTGGGAAGAGGATCAAGGATCTGGAGAAGGAGGATGGATGTATTCTATTTGTTTGCTGTCACATGCTTAGTCTGCTTGGATCTGGAATAGTCCTCCTGTCTTTCTATCCTTCCTTCCCATCTCTCCCTCCTTTCCTCCCCCGCATCTTCCTCCTCTTCCCTCTTCTTCTGGAAAGCCCCAGACAGTTGTTTTATACAGTGTCCCACAGTCTGTGTTTGTTTGATTGTCCCTTTGTGCTTAGATTCAGGGTATACAGTTTCTCCAGGAACACATTTTTCTATCCTGGTGCTGTTACTCAGGAGGCCTGTGATGTCAGTTTGAACTATTATTGATGATGCTTGGTTAAGGCAGTATCTGCAGACTGTGGTAAAGATCGTTTCTCCCCTCTGTAGTGAGGAAATAATCTGTGGGGTGGAGCTCTGGGGCTGTGTGAATCTGGCCCTCCCCCAACCCATTTTCTCCCCAGCGGTTTTTGCCTGCCCCACTATCATACTGGGGTTGCAGCGCGGTCATTTTCTGAATCTTCCTTCTGCATGTGAGTGGGCATTATTTTCTACAGAGTAGCTTTCCCGCTTTTGGCCCTTTCTTTCCCTCCTGCTGATCCTTTCTCTTGCCATTCCCCACAGATTTGAGCACTGAATATTTCCTCTGCCTTTGTCCTAGAATCAGCCATTTCTTCAAGAAGCCTTGATTCTCCCTGGAGGACCTCTATATGAGAAACCAACATCTGTGTTAGGTGTACTTGTTGCTACTGGGGTTCACTACTCCTCTAGTGGACTAAGCTTGAAAATATTATGTCCATTATTTTTAACAAAAGTGTTTCAACGGACTATAAAGAGAGAATTAGTCAGCTATGGGACATTCTACAAGTCACCTGGCCTGTATTCTTTAATACAGCCAATGTCATGGAAAACAGGAAGAACCACAAAAAGACAGGGGCCTGATTTAGATAGGAAAAGGCGTGAATGTAGATTGGATCCTGAATTGTAAAAATGGAAAGAACCTTTTTGGGAAATTGAAGAAATTTTAAGTGGACTATGCATTATTAGATGATACTGAATTGTTGTTCATTTTCATAAGAGTGATAATGACAATGTAATGATACAGGAGAAGGTCATTTTTATGACATGCATCCTGAACTATTTAGGGTAAAATGTGATGAGGTCTGTAAGTTAATTTCAAACACATCAAAACCAGAAAATTGCACATATGTGTATATGTCTATATATGTATGTGGTTTTGTGTATGAATAATACATGTATATCATGCATATATATATGCATGAGAGAGAGCAAGAGAAGCAGATGTGGAAAATAACGACTAAATGAAAGATACATAGCACTCAATGTACTGTTTTTCAGCTTTTTAAAGATTTTAATATTTTCACAATTAAGAGCTGTGAATATGTGTGCTGGCAGTGATGGTGGTGGGGGTGTTGTCCTTGGTTGCAAAGTAACAGTGTCCAAAAGTCCCTTTACATAATTTTCTCTATGTGATATTAATAATTTGATATGTTCTTAGTTTCCTTTGTTTTGTTTTTAGTTTTAAGAAATTAATTTCTTCTGGTTGAACAATTTTATTTTTTCAAATATATACAACTTTTATATGATTCCATGTGAAAAATATTGTCATACAGCAAAGTAGAGAATTGTTGGCTATCACCTGGGCTCTCTCCATTCTGTCTCAGGCCATCCCTAAAGTTGACCATTTCAATTAGTTTTAAATGTATCCTTCCGGTGTTTCTTATTGCAAACATGAATGAGTGTGTGTGTGTGTGTGTGTGTGTGTGTGTGTGTTCCACTTTCCTTCTCCTTACACAAAAGGGAGCACATTCCATACATTGCTGTGCACCTGCATTTTCCTTTAGTTTTCCCGAACACATTCCTCACTCTTCTTACGGGTGCATGGCGCTCCTTTGTGTGGAGGTCCCATAGCGTGTGCAGCTAGTTCCCTCTTGATGGGCATTGGGCCATTTCCAATCTTTTGGAATAACCTTGGCTACATGTCATATTTGTGCCAGTGTAATTCCTTAGAAGTGGGATTTCTGGGTCAAAGGCAAACTGCATCTGTAATTTCTCTAGAAAATAAATCTTTGTTGGTTGACTGAAAAAACTAATGAATGCACTTGATTAAGAAGGGCAGAAAGTAAAAGACTAATATCTAAATGGGGATGTAAAACAATTAGGATAAATAAATCTCTTTGTGAAGAGCTGGTTTAAAACCCTTCTGGCATTGTTGTCTCTCATCCAGCAATTTTCATTTTCTTGCATAAAGAAAGAAGACTTTTTCTTTGCTTTGTAAATTAAACACGGAATTACGAAATCATGAATTTTAAAGTTGAAATAAAAACTACCTGGTGCAATCTCCTTATTTTAACAGTAAGGAAACTGAGGCCCAGAAAGGCAAGGGGATGAACAGAAAGATTAAGAGGAAATAATTCAATTCATTGGGTACTAAATGAAATATGTGCTTTGTGTTAGAGCGTGATACTTGTTTTTAGTTTCTGCCGAGAGTCAAATAAAATCACCCTACCAAAAGCCCCCCCCACCAAGTTACTCTACCAGCATCGCTGTGGTTTAGATGTCTGCAAGCTTGGCTGTCACAATGACATCTCCTTCAACAGAATTCTCTCAGTGTAAATGGGTTTTGTTTTACATCTTTGTGTGATTCTAGGGCATTCGGATGTAGTCATGATGATAAATTGGATCGGGTGGAGGTTTGACTGGCTGTGTGCGTTCTAGCTGATGCTGTGGGTGGTCATGTTTGCTGAGGAGAGTCTGAAATTACATAATCATGGCATTGGTGGTGTTTCTTTTGATTCCAAGCAGGCAGTGTGGAGAAGCACATCAGCTTAGCCCGGCCCAACTAAACTTGGGAGGTGGGCAGGAGCAGGTCCCTTCTTTCTGGCCATCACTGTGTAAAATGAAGAATCAGGCAAGCCCAGAAAGGCACATAAATGAGTGGCACCCATGCTGTTATTTTCTGTGTCAACACAGAGATAACTCATTGATTACTACGTGCTCACTCTTTGCTTCCTTAACCCGCTTCTTTGAGCAGCCCACAAGTGACGTTGCATGGACTCAAGCCTGTTTCCCAGACCTGGTTTGGAAAGTCACTTGGGGTTACCAGACAGGAGACAGGACACCTAGTTAAATAGAATTTAAAGATTTTTTTTTTTTAAATTGCAAGGATGTCCCAAATCTTACCAAATCTGGCAACTCTACTTACTCAAGCCATACTCAAGTTTATTTCTTTTTCCTTTTTCCTTTTTCCTATGCAGTCTATTGCTTTTATCTGAGAAATCTGCCTTCTCTTTTTGGTACTTCTTGTAATACCCACTCCCCAGTGCCCAGATAATAGTCTAGCTCACTCTATAATTGTTTAAATTCACATGACAACTTAATTTAATTGAAGGTGATAGGGATTTGGGTAGAAGGTTTTATTTCTCAGGATCATACATCCTTGCAAAACCCTCTAATGAATCTAAAATCCCATAGTTCCCAAACTCCATCATATGCATATCACTTTCTTGATTTTACTAATCTATATACCACTCATATTAGTAACTCAATTGGCCTTTTCTTTTAAATTGACTCATTTTATTTAAATACTATAAATGGAAAATCAGTATCACTTACCAAGAAAATAGTGTAAAAGCAAATGAAGGGAAAACATACCTATTAAGATTAAACTAGTAGTTTGGGGTGGAGTGTTCTGTGGTCTGGTGCCTCCCTCTCCCCTTCCCCACTCCTTCATCACCCACAGCTACAGAGAAGACTCCAGACAGCCCTTAAAAAGCTCGCAGATCAGTCGGTGAAATGGGCCTGGCCATCTGCCCCTGTCCAGTGCCCTGCAGCCCAGAAAGGAACAGTTCCGGGAGACTGAGGGAGGACACAGAAGGCTTCCTGGTGGGGGTCCCTGTGAGCAAGCATTGATGGATGCATAGAAGCTAGTGGAAGAGCCAGGACAAGGTGCCTTCCTACCTAGCTGTTAGAAATGTTGCTGTCCTTTCCCGTCTCAGGAACCGAGCTGGGACCCAGCACGCCTTTCCCCTCATGGATGTGATTTCAACCTATCAACTGATTAGAGGCACTGAATTGACATGAGGAGACACGCTTTCTGCAGCGTGGTGATTAAAAGGCAGTTGGCTTCACAGCTGTGATCACACGAGAACGCGTTTACCCCTAAAGACATCAGCTGAAAGCAGAGTGCAAAGGAGCCGAGGGAACCAAAGAGGCTCCTAATGTAATTTGTTAATTTCCTGCATTTGTCACCTGCACAGCTGGGAGGGGAAAATGGAACATTTCACCAGAAGTTTAAGAGAAAATTAAAGGCATACATCCTAATTGTACACAATTAGACAAGCAATATAATCATTATTATTTTTGTAATTAACGAGCCATTTAAAAATCACTAGATTAGGATTCAGAAAGCCTGATGAAGAACTATGTCTCTGCCTGGTGGTGGCCACCTCACTGGGAACAAACCCTTTCCTTCACTGAGGCCTCTCGTCTGTGAAATGGGCACACTCACTCCACTCTGCCTTCCACAGAGAGGAGGTGGTATTGAGGGAAAGAGCTTTGGAAGCTAAAGGCCTTACACAGTGGTAAGATACACCAGCTCATTCTTCTAGGTAACTCTTGGACTTGGAAGTCTAGAAGGTGTGATCTACTGGGAGCCATCATGAACTGAGTGTCTGCTATTCCGATCCTCACAGCAGTTCTTAGCTAGGGAGGTGGCACCCTGGTTTATGGAGGAGACTGAGTTTCCCGGAGGTGGAATAATCATGCCAGAGTCGCTTGGCGGGTGGTGGAGGTGGTGTTCAGAACCAGACTGTCTAAGCTGAAACCCAGAATTCTTGCCTTTAGACCATGCCGCTGGCCCTGAGTTGACTTGGTTTTTGCAGTGCCTCTATTTTCCTCCCATTTTAACTAAAAATGTTTGAGGAAGTTATATTCGTTTCCCAGTCATCTTTACACAAAATAAGGGTAGGAGTGTTGAAGGAGGGAGTAGAGAAAGTGATTTAAAAAATTTTACATCACAGAATGCCTTATAGCAGAACCATTGTATCTTAAAAAGCAAGAATTAAATTACTTTACAATTTATCATTTATAAACAAATAAAAGCTATTTCTTAAACTAGGTGACAGGCAGTTGGATATTGGTTTTATTATTAAAGTGGACATATTTATTTCTTATACTTCTGTATATCATCTCTATTTGACAGTAAAGTTTTCAGAGGAGTTTGTGGAAAATGTCTCTTAAAAATAACACATGCACGTAATTTTTGTTTCACATCATTGAATTGAATCATCTTAGAGAACCAAAAGCATAATAAGCTATCGATGCAGTATCATTTTTTCCTTTTAAGTAAATCTCATTTTCCCTTCCCCCTTTTAAATTGCGCCTTGTATTACCACCTGTCTCCCTGAGCCACAGGCTGGTTTGTTAGGGAGAGAGCTGCGTTCCAGGGGCGAAAGTCCCAAACCCCAGCCTTGCCGCCGCTCATATGTGACCTCGAGCAGCTTGGGGAACCGCTCTGAGCTTCAGTTTCTTCATCCAGTAAGTCAGAGCAATCAGGTCTACTCTACCTACATTTTTGTGAAGATCAAAATTAGACAAAAGAAGTCAATGTGCTTTGGAAATTAAATCAGAAGCATAGCATTCTGCGGAACGGATGGGGACTTGGAAAGTTGTCTCACTGCTTGGCCAGCTGCTTGCTATGCCACCACGTGTAAGTGACTTAACCTCCCCGAGCCTCAGACTCCTCATCTGAAAAATGCAGACCTAAGAGTGACTGCTTTGTAGGTGGTTTTGGACATTGAGTGAGAAAGTGAATGCTAAGCCCTTTGGGCGACGCTTGCTTCATGCTGTGTGCTCATGGTTTGATAGCTTTGAGGAGTCAAAAGATCTAAGCTCAGATACTAGCTCTGACTCTTCCTAGGTGTGGGGCCCAGGCAAGTCACTGTGCCTCCCTAAGCCTCAGTTTCTCCAAAAGGAATCAAAGATACCAATGCCTTCTCTGCTTCCCTTGCAAACTGCTGCAAGTTCTCAGTGAGACTATGGCCTGGAGGTGGGTCTCAGAGGCCAAGCTGCTGGGAGCCTCTGAGTGATAATAAACCCAACCTCGTCAGCAGGAAGGAGTGATGAGAGTCCCCTCTGTGGTTCCAACCCAGGCTTTCTCGGACTCAAAATATGTAAAACCTTCCAGGAAGCCACGCACAATGCCCTGGAAGGCCTTTTGTTGGAGCAGGGCTTCAAGGGGAACTCACTCAAATGCCAGGCATTCATTTTCCTCTTTGACTCAGGAAACGCTTTGCAGCTACTTTATATCACATTAATCTCACAGGCGTCTGTGTTGTGTCCAAACAGTTTTTTACCGGGACTCGGGCATAGTGGCGACCTGGCCGTAGCCCTGAAATGGCCCTGAGTTGCCAACGCACACGGCCTGGTGCCTTTGTATACATCCTGGCACTGGCCACAAACAGTGTTTTGTCAGAAGCTTCCTGAGAAAGTTGCGTTCCATTCAGCTCAGCTGAAAGGAGCCCAAGATGACAAATACCTCCCTCATTTAATTACAGGCACAGTCAGTGAACCCATGGAAAAAGATGAAACCCAGTGGAGAAAAGAGCAAGTCTCAATCATTCTCTCATCCCCCTGAATCTGGCCTGAGTTTCTTACCTAGCACTTAGCAACTGTGGCCACCCCTGCTTGTGCCGTCCCCCTGAAAAATGGCTTATTTCTACAGAAAAGTTAATTTCGGTGCTCCAAACCAAGTACAGAATGAATTGCATTCAGGCAAGAATTCATCAGTGCTTGGAATTTAATAAAAACTGTGAAATTCGAAGATGTATTTACATTTTTCATCTAGGTTTACATCTGCGGAGAGGTGAGGCACACAACAATTGTCTGAATAAATCAGTTTTCAAGAAAAAACACCCACCTACTCAATACAAACAAACTCCTTAATCATTTTCTTCCGTTGTCGGAGAGAGGAACATCCTTTTTGCGTTTGCGAGGAAGCTTTGTAATCTTTAGTCCAACCCAACATTTCAGAGATGAGAAGAGACACCTCAAAAGGAAAAACGATTTGCCCTTGTTCTCTCCTCATAAAGACAAGGTGAAATTCGGGTCTCTCAGCTCCTGAAGTGGCCTCGAAGTTGGCGGAGCTTTCCACTTCTCTCCACTTTCAGGGGCTTGCTGTTAATGTGACTCATGCCTCAGTGTGCAGACCCTAAACTCTCATAAAACACTTTTTGGCAGGCCAGAGTCTCCCCCTGGGAGGTGGACGCCAACAGCCGTCTTCCCACCCCACCCTGCTGGCTAAGTTTGTGACCCTGGAATCTTCCAGGAGCATCCATGTCCACCACAGAAACATGCTATGTTTGAGAGACCCCTGGCAGCCTGGGGAATACATTGCCTCCTTCTTGTTCCACTAAGTCTTAGAGGAAGCTGCAAACCTTAGATTACTCTTCCACCTCTCTTGCGGCTGTGGGGTCTGGGCTGGGAACCAGAGGACATCAAAATATCAGTCCCACATCTAGGAAGATGTATGTAATTTATGTCACTTTTCTGGGCCACCGTTTCGTCAGCTGTCAAATGGATGATAACTGCTGCCTCATATAATCTGTCTGAAAGTATTGATAACCAAATCAGACACATGTCCATGAAAACTGTCCTCTGGATGTTTCATACCATGATTGGCCAGGTGGGTGACTGGTTCATTTTTCTATCCATCCATTCATCAGTCCATCCACTGCGGAACAAGTTTTGCTGTCGGGCATATTAGAGAGTGCATTTGCCTGTGTGAGTGTAGGATGAGAGCATAAAAGAAGTCCAGTGTCCCCTCCCCACAAAAAGACTGCATGGGATCCCCCAGTAGTAGTAGAAGCCAGGAAACCAGCCTCTGCAACTCCTGACGATGGTCCTAATGGTGAGTATGATGGACTTTCGGTACCATAGAGCCTGAGAGTCTATACACAGTTCTTTCATGTCCCGACATCACCCCATCAAAGCAAGCAGGACAGAGCTTACACTCTTAATTTTACACGTGAGAGGAGGTTAAATGACTTTCCTAGGTTGCAAGTAGCAGAAGGCAGAGTTGAGGTTCAAACCCAAGATTGTAGAGGTCCGTGGGTCTGAATGGTCCTCTGTCTCTGGTCCTCTCTGCTGGGGTATCTCTGGGGTTTGGGTTGTGGGGTCTGTGTCCTTTCTGAGGGGCTGTGGTTGTGAGGATGGAGACAGTGTGATCTCACTGTACAGATTTCATGCCTCCACTGATAAGTGTCATCATCTTGGGCAAGTTTTGTTTCTCTTATTGTGATAATATGCATGTAGCATAAAATTCACCATATTAACTACTTTAAAGTGAAAAATTAGGTGTCCCTGAGCACATTCACAGTGTTGTCCGGCCAGCACCATTATCTAGTGCAAGGACATTTTCATCACCCCAAAAGAAATCCTGTATCCATTAAATATCCTTCCCTGGTCCCGCTTCATTACCATCCCCAACCCCTGGTGATGCTGATCTGCTTTCTTGGGCAGCCTCTTAGCCTCTAGATCTTAGTTTCACATTCAGTGAGATGAGGATAATAACAGCACCCACCTCATCAAGTTGTTGGAAGGACTAGGTGGGATGACTGGGAATCACTGGACCCAGACAGGATGTGAGGGCAGCTAGAGCCTGTATGTTTATGGCTCTGATGCGGGCTTCTGTAAAGGACCATCTTGGCTGGGGAAGACAAAGACAAAACTACTTCACCTTGACTACATCCTGGCCTGGAGATGACTGCTCAGGGTACATAATTTTCTGTGAACTAGACGCTGACTCTGAGGTTCAAGGGGACTTTGCCACTGCTCAGGCCAGGTGGCCTGGGATGACACAAAGGAAGCCACTGGGCTCTGTGGTGTGGTTGTGATTGGGTAGTTCTTGGGCAGTGTCACCATCACAGGTACCCAGGCTGGTTTCTGGATAGAGGTGAAAGACAATAGGACTTCAGAACCTTGTATGGGCTCAAGGACCCCTGGGCATCTGCTCCAGACACAGTGAACCCCATCTTGGTCCAGGTATTGCCGGGCTGCAGACTGAGGCAAGGAAAGGCATGGGCTCTGGGTATCACTGAGTGCCCAGAGGTAGCCAGGTTGGGGAGATAGGTGACCTCATGGGGCAGGTCTCAGGGCATGGCAGCTGCTACTGCCCATTAGCAGTTCGAGGATACATATCATGAACCTTCAAAACCATCACACTAACCTGTGCTTAACGGGCATCCTAACTGTGCACATCAGAGTGCTAGGAGGCCCTGCTATGTAACTGGTTAATTAAGTCAGACTAAATTTATTTGCAATTTTTGTAATACTCTGACAGGGCTAACCTGAACTCTGTCTTTGCAATATTTAAGAATATAAGGATACTAAATAAATAAATGAGGGGGTGCCTTTTGGCTAACACTACCCAGTGGAACACTTTCCATCTCTCCTTTGAGACTATCAAGATATGGAACAGGAAGCACACACAGTCAAACAAAGAACCAAGGGACTGCAGGACTCACTGACGTGCTAGATGTTTAGAAGCATCACTAATTATAAAGTAGATGTTTCTGGACTGAGAAAATCCTAAACCTTGCCTCCTGATATTCCAAACCTTACCTCAGAAATAATAATTGTCCTAATAGGCAAACTTTTCTCTCTCCCCCACAATCTGATTTAGAGACCTAGTACTTACCCTTATCAGAAACTTGGATGGTTATGTCTCTACCTCATAGCTGCCAATCTCTGAGGCAACCAAATTTCTTGTTTCCTCTTCATCTTCATATTTCTTTCTAAATTCAGAGTTATACATTTCTAAAAAAAAAAAAAAAAAAAAAAAAAAACCAAGCAAAAGAGAAGCAGACACCAGAAGCACACTGCATTTTAAGAAGTGAGGTTTTCTGGGCAGGAAGGGGGAAAACTACAGAAATGCATGATGGGAATTTAATGTACCACGTTAATCCCAAGTGCTAGAAAACCAGGCATTGAGGGTAAAAAATGATATCACTTTCTTAATGTAGACCAGCATAAGGTGAAAGCTTAGTAGACATCAAAAACTGTTCCAAAACTCATCCTTCGGTTTTCTAAGAAATATTCCCAATTAAAATGTAAATAGACACAAAACAGGGTCAAGAACAGTCCACATGTGTCTTTTGATAAGCCAAGTATGAAAAGACTTACCTTACTTTTGAAGGTAAGTACATTAAAAACACCATTGATAAAGTACTTCGAAAAATAACCAAAGGAGCGCAAGACCCTGAGTTCGATCCCTAGCACCCCTCCAAAAAACAAAAACAAAATAAACAAACAAAATAACCAAAGGAGCCAGTGTGAAGAAGAAGCAGCAGAACAGTCCACCTCTGAAAATGATCTATTGTAGGTTAGAAGAATATTTGGCATTCTTGGTCATACACAAAACAGCACAGCCTCAGAAATAGCCTGAGTAAGAAGATGGGGATAAAGGGATATGATCATATAAAATTAATAGGAAGCGAAAACTGTCAATAACAAAATAAAAATACCTTAGAGTCAACATGAGGCTGCTGCAAAGCAAGCCAGGCCACTCAGAACAAGCACCTGGATGACTAACATGCTACACACAGTTGCTCAGCCACATCGCAGTCCAGGAGCTGCAAGGTCAAACAGGAATGCGGTGCTGTTTGCTCTCTGAAGACTACCAGAAGGTAGGAATTCAGATAATACCCAATATTGGCCACAATGTGAAGTAATGAGAATGCACTGTGGCTAGGGCTGTGAGTGATATGGACACTTTATCAGAAAATAGTGAAAGTGAATATGCACACACCCTATGGTAAAATCAACAGAATAAAATAAGATGTTTTTCTAGAGTGAAAAGAACAAGGACCAAGAGATAAAATAATGAAAGAAAATATGACACATATAGATTCAAAGAATAAAGAGACAACATTTAGATAATCAAGTGTTTCAGTGGAGAGCAATAAAAATACAAGCGTGTTTTGTACAAACATAGTATATGTCATACACTAAAATATCACGAATGTAATATACTATATTAAATATATACAAGATAATTATATATTTATTAAAATATAAATACATTTATAATTATATGCTTATAAAATATTCATAAATATATGTATATTTCTGAGTTAGAAAACTTGAGTATATATAATGAAGCACTCCTGGTATCTCAGATAAAATCAAGAGCACCACACCTAGATCTATCTTGACATTTCTTAATTTCAAGAATAAAAAAATCTTTCCAGGTCTCCAGGTGGAGAAAACCAGATACCTACGAGTGAACAGTGATCAAGCTAGCCTCAGATTTCTTCTCTGCATCACTTTTGTAGCTTCAAAAAGAAGCGAGAATTTTATACCCAGTCAAGTTTCACCACATGTCAAGGCAACAATAGGCACATGCAGCAAGTTCTCAAGCCCGCCTTTTCTTCAGAATATCAAAAGGTGCCTGTCAGGCTCAACCTGAAGCAAAGTAAATTCATACAGCCAGAGCAGGAAAGAGTAGTCATAAAGTTCAGTACCAAGGGGAACAAAAGGAAACAAAAAGAAAGCATAAAAAGAGAGTAAGAAAAAAAAAAAGAGTAAGATGGTCCATAAGATGATAAGTACAAAACCAAGTATTTATTATAGGAATAAACATACATAATTAGAATTCTATCCATGTGCTCTTTTGAAGAAACATATTTGAAATAATCTTAATAGAGTATAAGCAACAAGAGGATCAAGCCACAGTGGGCAAACACAGCAGAAATAAAGGAAGAGCTGCAGTATTAATATTGAGCAAGATGTAATGTGAAACAAAACAGTAACATTACAAAGAGGTTTACCTTGATAAATGTTTCAATTCTTAGTTCACTCAGTGAATATCTACTAAGTACCTACAATTTGCACTAGGCAAGAATATACTTTACTGAAAAATAAAGATGTAATTGTGACGAACATTTATGCTTCAAACATAAAATTGAAGAATACAAAGCAAAATCTGTTGAAATACACAGAGAAATGGTCAGAGACAATAGAAGAAAAACTTAAACCTCTCAGCCTTTGATAGTTCAAGTCAACAAAAATCTGAGGCATATGGTGATAGAATTAACTTGATCATATCCATTATGCGTAGTAATGTAATAAAGAATTCTGTTGCCTACAACTAGAGATTGCATCTTTTTTCCAGCCACCACAAAACCTTTATAAAAGTTGCCTGTGTAAAAGGACACAGAGAAAATCTCAATACATTCCCAAAGCACACAGAGTATAGGCCAAATTCTGAAACAATGCAGTAAAACTAGATATAAAAACTATAAGTTAAAAGTTAAAATACTCTGCAATAAATCCTTGGTGAGGGATTAACTGGCAGCCTCGGTCACAGTCTGTTCAGAAACTAATTTGGTCGTGTGAGATAAGGCAAGGAGCCCAGAAGCGTGGGTCTTCGAGTTAGGGTGCCAAGGCTAGCAGCCCGGTATTGCTGGCTGCTGGGGGAGGAAGGCCTGGGGCGCAAACAGAAGGGCCGGACGCCATCAGGTGGAGAAAGAGCATTGGTGTAAGAGGCCTTCAGACCTCAGCTCGAGCCCTGCTTCCACCTATTATTGTTTATGGTGGACATCTGCATTTTACCCCATTTCTGGGCTGCACTCTGCCTGTTCGAAATCAGGGGAGCTGATCCACATCAGTGGTTTTCAGCTTTCCTTGGGCATCATACACACCTGGAAAGTTTTTAGATAATACTGCTACTTGGGCTCTATGCCCAGAGGTTCTGATTTAGTTGGTTTGGACTGGGACCAAGTCATCAAATTTTTAGAAGTCTGCCCAAGTAATTCTAATGTGCAGCCAGAATAGAGAACCCCAAAGCCAGACAATTTCTCAGATGAACCCCTGTTCTGAAGTTCTGCAGTGCTACAACGTACTTGCACTCTGCCCATGGAAGAAAGTTTTAGGAGGCTAAAGCCAGAGGTACAGTAATGCACAGCAATCTAATCAAAGTGTGCATTATCTCAAATGGTGCAGAAAATATCGGCTCCAGTTAATATTTTGCACCCAACATGATTTAGACCTGGGGCATATATTGTACTCCAGGCCCATTGTAAACACAATGGGCCATTTATTCACTGAACAGTAACCACTGTAATTACCTACGGGGCAAACATATGAGGTTGTTCGGGCGACAATTAATTGTGGACCTGGAACTAATGGGACAATAATGGTAAAGTAGCAACCAGAGTGTGATTCAGAAATCACATCAGAAAACCAATATTTTCCAAATTGTATTAGATAAGCATTTTTGGGGATGCAATAGTATCTATAACGTCCAAGGTCCCGAAGTAACTGCACCCAGATTTTTCTGATTGTTGCCTCTCACACTGGTGAGCGTAAGAGGCAGGCAGTGTGTTTTTAATCTTGAAAGAAGAACCACAGACACTAGGCTTGAGGGGATTGTACAGAGCTGCTATTTCTTACACTCCCTAGGAGACCTAAATCTCACCTGTAGGCAGGTGTGCAGACCTTGTGTGGATGGTAAGATCCTCTTTGTGAATCTGATGGAAGCCATAGATTTTTCAGAGAAATGTGTATATCTATATGCACCTACACAACCACACAAACTTTTCTCTATACTTTTTTGAGGGATTCACAGATAGCTCTGTTCTCACTAGGTTGTGTTCTGGTCTCTGTTCGCAAACCTGCAGGATCTCACTACTTCTAATGGGAGTTGTCTCCCATTGCTGGACAACTCTGAAAGTGAAGGCTCCTCCATGCGTCCAGATGGAATTTTATTTACTGTAGTAGATCCTTCTCCTTGGTCTTTATTCTTCCTAGAATCTTGTTAACAGCCATTTTGCCATTGTCCCTTATCAGTCTTGGGTAGCCCTGTCTCTGTGGGGAGCTTAGAAATTGCCTGTTCCAGATGCTCCCTAGCATTAGGTAATGGCTGGTGGGCTGTTTGTTGCATGATCAGCTCCGACCTGTGGGTGCTGCACAGTGGACACAGGAAATCCAGGGATCCTAGGAAGCAGCTGTCTGCCCTCTGACCCAGACCAAGGAAGAGGACAAATGTCTGCAGCCACCCTCCCAGAGCCTTGGGGGGTAAATGTTTCTAAGGCAGTAGAAGCAGCAGCAGAGCATCTTCCTCTGGGGCCTGGAGGTGCTGGATGTGGTTTCCTGGATGCTGAAACTGGACTGGGATGCATCATATCTAGAGCTGCTGTGGAGACAAGTGAGGGTTTGGGAGGAGGGTAAAGGCAGCAAAGAATGCTTGATCCAGCCATGCCCTTCTGCAGCAAAGATGTAAATGAAATGAGAGAAGGAAGGGAAGGAGGGAAGGAAGAAGAGAAAAAAGAACAGATTAGAACAAACTATTGGGGAATTTTTTCATAAGCTCGGAATAGGAAAGTCCTTTTTAAAATTATTGTACATTTGCAGTACATCATAGTACGTTCATTTCGGGGGGTGGTACATGGATTAGCATATCTTGATCGTTTTCAATCCCTTTAACCCCCCTTTTATTCTCCTGCCTTCCCCCAATCTCCCTCACCAGCTCCATACATCTGCCTTTTTGCTTCCTACCATCTCTCCTTTAAGTCTCCCTTCCTCCTTTCCTCCATTCCTTCCTTCCTTTTCTTCTTTCCTTTCTTTCCCTCCCTTTCTTCCCTCCTTCCTTCCCCCCTCCTCCTTTCTTCCTTCTCTCCTTCCTCCCTCCCTTCCTTCCTTCTTTCCTTCCTTCCTGGTTTAGATTTCTCCTATAAGAAAAACCATGCCAAAAAAAAAAAAAGAAAAACCATGCAATATTTAACTTACTGTCTCAGACTTATTTCACTTAACATTATGGTCTCGGGTTCTATCCATTTTCCTGCAAATAGCATGATTTCATTTTTATGACTGGATAGTATTCCTATATATATATATATACTGCATTTTCTTTATTTATCTCTTGATGGACATCTAGGATGCTTCCCCTTAACTTTTGTGAGTTGTGCTACTACAAACATAGGTATGCAGGTATATTATTATATTATGATATCTTCAACTATAAGGAAAAGCTTTTCTAAATATGACATAAAACCTGAAGATGTCAAAGAAAAAAATTGACAAATTCAACCACATTAAAAAAAAAACAAACACTTCTTAAGACACACTACTAGCAACTTCAAAAGACTAACTGGACAAAGATTAGCAACTTATACCATGAAAGATTAACTTTTGTATAAGTTAGCAAGGAAAACTAAGAATCAAATTGGAAAATGGACAAAGGACGAGAACAGTTTCCAGAAAGGAACTACAAATTGCCCTTAAACCTGGGAAGGGAGACTCAGCCTCACTCACAACAAGATAAATACAAATGAGAACTGCAGTGAGGTGCCGTGTCTCACCATCCCACTGCAGAGATCAAAAAGGTTGATAACTACTGTGGATGAGGCTGAGGGAGAGGAGAACAGAGATCAGAAGAAATGTCAGGGAAGTGGTGACATTTAAACTGGGCCTAGTAGAATAGGATAATTAAAATCCAATCTAACAACTTGCTGGTACTTAAAAAGAAGAAATAATAAAGGGAAAGATGGACAGATTTGACTACTGAGTGTAAATTAAAATATGCAGACACAAACAGCAAAGGCAAACAAACTGAGGTATCTGCAGCAACTGTGAGAGCCTGAGTTTGAATGCTGTACATATGAAAAGTCTTCATTAAACTCAATTAAAAAGCATTAAAATACCACTCAAAAAATAAGGGCAAGGGAAAGGCCATTCCTAAAATAGGGCATACTCATTGTTAACGACTGCGTGGAAGTTCAACATTATGTGTAACCATGGATGCAATGTGATCCAGTTTTTTAAATGATATTCATCATAAAATTAGAAAAATGTTATGTGTTCTCCGTGGACAAGAATGTGGCGAAATCGGCCCTCCAGTTATACCTGACTAGCAGCTATGCAAGCGATAAAATACTTTTTTGGAAATGAGCATGAAGTCTTTAAAGGCTCAGATCTTGTCTTTATCTGGAAATTTTTCCATCATGGACTCTAGCTCATAGAAATACCCTGAAATACAAAAACAAAAACAAAAAAGTGCACAAAGATGCCTGTAGAATAATAGGACAATAAGGATGACAAATAATAACAAATTAGAAACGATCTAGATGCTCCCAAATTAAAGATGATTCAGTAAACTGGCATGTTCATGTGCTGGAGTATTATGCAGCTATTAAAATATTTACAAGGAGTTTTTGACAGCATAGTTAAATGCTTACAGGGTGTTAAGCGGTGGGAAAAATACTTCAGTTGTATATGGAGAGTGATCTCAAGAAACTTCAGTAAAGAGGCAAAATCACTTTGCACAAAGGACTGGAAGGAAAACGACATTAATGGTAGTTCTTCAGGAAGAGTAAATCACTGGTTAATTTTTATCCTTCTGTATATTTTGCACTTTTTAAATCTCTTCAAATGTGATATATCACGCTTATAGGAAAAGACTTCAAAAATGTCTTTTCCCATGTACTTGTGTCACAAGTGAGAACTACAGGTGTCTGTGCTATTAGGAAGGTTGCTGGACATCCCAGCTAAAGATGGTTTCTCTTTGGTATTTTTTCAGCTTTCCTTTGCTGCAACCACACCTGTTCTGGCTGATAAGAAAAAATATCCGTATTTCTTCCGGACGGTGCCCTCGGACAACGCAGTGAATCCAGCCATCCTGAAGTTGCTGAAACACTACCGCTGGCGGCGCGTCGGCACGCTCACGCAGGACGTGCAACGCTTCTCCGAGGTAGGTGCCGCCTGCCTGGCTGCAGGGCGCGGCCCCTCGGTGACCTGGTGGGGGCCGGTGTGGGCGCTAGCTCAGTGGACCGGTGACAGAGCTGGTGGCTGAGGGATGTGTGTGCGGCGCTGGCGGGAACCCCCCTCCTAGACTGTACGGCAGCAGGGCCACCCTGCTCCTGGGTGTCCGTCCCGCAAGGTGCACGGGTTTGGCTCTGCTACTGATGAGGTAGTAGCAAACGAAAATTCTGTGTGCCACCAACAGATTTTCTTCTAAGAGAAGAGTTTGGGGGTAAAGCGGGCTTGGAACCACAACTCCCAGGTCATCTTGGATTGGTTGGCTTTTTTTGTTTTTGTTTTGTTTTGAATAATGGCTTCACTCACACATAAATACATGGTGTCTTGTTTTGTTTTGGAAAAAAAGAGCTAACACATATATGGTAAGAAAGTAAAATTTATTGCTTTGTCCCAACTCCCCATCCCACTTTCACTCTCTCCAATTTTCCTGTTTTCAAATTTGTATTCATCTTCCTAGAACTTTTAAGTGTGTGTGTTTAAACCCAAATGACTTCAGTATATGTGCTGCCGAACCAAGCACAAACCCGAATGACTTCATACTGTACATGTTTTACTATTTTATTTGCTTTGCAACCCATCTTGGAGACTTGGATTGACTTCTTGCTTTAATGGGGCATGGTGGTCAGTCAAATGGGTGGTTGGAAACTTAGTGCTCTAGACACCAGAAATGTTTACAGCCTTCTGAGATTGTAGCCAACACCTTCAGGCCTAGGTGTACATCTTGGCCTGTAGATTTCTAGAAGTTGATATTGCTGGGCCATTTAAAAATTTGGGAGAAGCTGACCTCCAAGAGGGCTGTTCCACTTTTGAGTTCTGCCAGTGGCCTTTGAAAATTCCCACTTCCACGCAGCCTTACTAACAGGGATAGTAGCAAAGTTTAAAAACTTATCCCCCCTTATATGAGTGCAAAGTGGTCTCTTATTTGTTTTATATTTTGCATTCTTTCCCCACATTGCTTTTGATCCTGAAGGCCTCCCAAAAAGTCAAGACAGCCTAGGTGTACTGAGCAACCCAGGTGCCTCCACCTGTTAGACAAGTGGGGAATTTTCAGGCCTGAGTCAGTGCCCGGGCAGACCTTGGCCAGAGAGGTGGGGGAAGACACACACCTTCCTCCCAGCCCAGGAAGGGGAAAAGGCTAGCCAGGTGTCGATGGAGGCGGGGCAGAGCACACTGGGAAGCACCAGCTCTGCTTTCCATCCCAGCTGTGCACTTCCATTACTGAGGCTCTTATTTTCCGTGGGTGAGAGAGGCCAATCCACATCTTGGCTCCGTAACCTTGGAGAAGTCACTTGACTTCTTTGAGTTGTAGTTTCCTCCCCCTGGAAGTGAAATATGGAGAATAACCCTTTGCAGTGCCTCGCTGGGGGACTTTTGCACATTGAGAATGGATTTGAAAGAGCTTTATAAGCAGTGAGATTCACGCATAAACTGGGATGTTTTTGGAGGTGCGTGGAGAGCGTAAGTGTTTGGCCCCAGCTGTCAGTGGTGATCAGACAAGGCGAGCTCTTCTCAGCTTGCACTTTTCTGCTTCTCCACCTCCAGGAAGAGGCCTGGGGGACTTGACCTCCAGTGGGAACAACTCATTGCCAAACCCTGAAGAGGCTTTTGCTGGCAGACTGCCCTTTACAGAGCAGCGACAAATATTCTAAAATGAGGATGAAACAGGTTGATGGTGGAGAATAGGGAGGGCCAGAAACCTGATCCATTAACACCTGACCTTGCAGCAATTTGTGGGACCTGCTTCTTTCTAATAGCATCTTTGGCTGTCAGTGCCTTAGACATCTTCCCCAATCTCCTGATTCGTAGAAGGGGAAACTGAGGCCCGGAGAAGTGAAAAGAGACAGCTCATGGTTTCCCAGTACCTCTGAAATTATGAAATATGGTTCATGGAAAAGTCAGCACTGAATTCCCAGTTCAGACTTCCCATCACTGTCTTTCCATTCACAACTTCCCAGCATCATATGGGGGCTATCTGTAGAAAGCCTCAGAGCTTTGAAATTCTTACCAGGCTTCATCTAAGAGGATAAATTATCCTCGATGTTGGTTTGGTGCTTCTTAGACTCCCAAACACCCTCACAGCCAGCAGACCTGCAGGGAGGAGTAATGGTTCCCATTTTGCAAATGAGGAAACCGAGGCTTGCAGATGGTTGGGTTGGTCTCTCTCCCTCCCATAGCTGTATTAGGGCTGTCTGCTGGGGTCTCAGGGCATCTCCTCAGGAATCCTCTTCCCCAAGGACAGGATGCTGCTCGGTGGTATTTCTGGCAAGGACCCCTCCCGAGGTAAATCCTTCAGCCCAGCTGACTCCTCTCTGTGCCCAAGGGCTTTGGCTTCCCTCTCTTGATGTCTGGCCTGCATCCCTGGAGTGCAGCCCCTGGAAGTGTGCCAGAGGCTAACAGCCTTCCGTGAGTGCAAAGGAAACTGGATTCCTTTTATGAAACTGGTCGATCAACAGTGTCAAGCGCTTCGGTTCCAAACGGGTGCACTAAAAGGAATGTCAAGTGAAAGCAATCCTGAAGTTGGAGGGACAAGGAAGGACCTTAGTCCCACGGAGCTTATTGCAGTGGCATTGTAACTTGAAAGGAGTGGAGGGCTGAGGGCCATCCCAGCTTTGGCATCAGCTGCTCTCAAAAAGCCCCAGTCCGTTAGATTCAAGGCTAGTGCCTGAGGGCCAGAGGGTGTTCCAGACTTGGATCTGATGAGCTGACCTTCAGGCCCAGCTTTGCCAAGGGATGGCTGTGTGACCTCCTCCTGCTGAATCTTGGATGTGTCAGACCTAGAACTATTTGGAGGACAACAATGGCTGAAAAGATTGTGCTTGCTGCAGCAAGCCGTCTCTGGATCAAAGATTTAAGTGAAATGGAAGAAGAAGGGCCTTGGTAGCAGACGGGGTAATCTCCGAGCCCAACTTTACCTGGCAAGGGCTACGTGATCCCGGGTGTTTACCTCACAGAGGTTCATTTTTCTTTCTGTAAAATAGGATGTGTCCCTCTCCATCAACAAGCACTGGGAGATGAGAGCTTTAGGTGAGAAAAATATGGTAAACGAAAGACTTCTGCATAGGTGTTCATTCAGCAGCCACTCATCACTCTAGTAATTTGTGGCACCAACCCTGGGGATGCATATCCATTCACTCAGCCTCGTGTGCACTGCGTGGTGAATGGACACTGTGCTATGGAGGACCAGAGATGAATGGACATGGCCCCAGCATCGTCCCAAGCTTCCTGTACTGTATTCTC
>PVJO010010558.1:0-63701 GCA_004026905.1 Hystrix cristata
AGCTCAGTATTTCACCAAGACATGACTGTAAGTTATTGTAACTACCGGAAGCATCTGCTGGTATCTTGCCTTGGCTGAGAACTGAAAGTTATACAACTCTGTACATCTTTATCAAAGAATCAGCAGAGACACAACATAACTCTCCTTTTGCCACAACCTCAGTGACACTAGACATCAATGGAGTTGTCTGTGCAGAAGAAAGGGAAAGGTGGAGAGAAATAATTCTCTCCTGTCATCTTCAGTTCACTGCCTGCAAAACTATTATTCAGAGAGAGAAAGTTTAGTATTTATTAGGTAAATCAGAGCCAACACAGGAGGTGTTTGACAGGAGACATTTAATTTCCTCCTCAGTGGGACATCTTATTCGATAGATGGTGGCTTAGCCGATCCTTTATCCACTGCCTTCTGTAGCAAATTGGTACGAAGTGTAAATTGATTGCCTTAAGTAACCAGAGTTCTGAACTTTGTTGTCCCGGGTTTGTTTTTCTTTCCTTCTCTCCTTTTATAAACTTCTGCAGAATGAGTTATCTCCTCAGCAGTGTGACTCACACATTCTGCCCTTTGCTTTTCAGAACATTATCTACTTTGCACCAAATATTCCAGTGCAAAACTGTTAGCCTAAAAATATGATTCAAGTGACTTTGCTTGGTCAGGAGCATTTAAAATTATTCAGTACATCAAATTCTCTTGAAAATGGTGTCCCTGATTTATATAAATATACTGAAACACAGCAATGACAAAGCTCGTGCAAAGTACAGCTTGTGAATAGCCTTTCCTATAATACTTTATTATGTGCTGATCTAATCTTTCATATTAATATATAATTATGTAACAGAGTATAAAAATCCCCACAATGGAAGAAAAAAATATCTAGGTTGTAGTTTGGGCACCAATTCCAAATAGCTATGTGGTTTTGAACGTTACTTTTTTGGTTTTTCCATTTTAAATTAAATTTTCAAATAATTGTGTGACAAAGTAAATTAGAGGATAGGGTTACAGTAGATTCCAGTTCCTTCCTGCCTGCCTTCTTCTCCCTCACCTTTTCTCTTTCCCTCTCTCCTTTCTTCTATTTCTTTGCCTCCCTTCCCTTTTTCCCTCTCTTCTCCTTTTTCTCTCCTCCCCCCTTTTTACTTGACTTTCCATACAAAAAGCCATACATTGTTTTGATTTGCATCTCTCGAATGACTAGTGATGTTGAACACTTTTTCATGCATTTATTTGCCATTTTTATTTCTTCATCTGAGAAATGTTTATTCATTTCAGATGCCCATTTTTGGATTGGGTCTCTAAATTTGAGAGGTTTGATGTTTTTGAGTTCTTTATATATTTTAGGTGTTAGACTTTTGTCTGAGGAACAGCTGGCAAAAATTTTTTCCCGGTCTGTGGGTTTTCACCCTGCTTTATTGGTGATTTCTTTTGCTGTGCAAAAGCCTTTTAATAGGATGTGGTCCCAAGCACTGATTCTTTGTATTATTTCCCGTGCAGTCTGGGTTCTGTTCATTAATTTTTTTCCTACCCCTATGTCTTCAAGAATTCTTCCTATTCTGTACTCTAGTAGATTTAGTGTTTCTGTTTTAATGTTTAGATTTTGACCCACTTTAATTTTAGTTTAGTACATTGTGAGAGACACATATCTAGTTTTAGTTTTTGGCATGTGGCAAGCCAATTTTTCCAGCACCATTTGTTAAAGAGGCTATCTTTCCTCCAGTGAGGGTATTTGGCTCCTTAGTTGAAGATGAGGTATTTGAGTGTGTTTGGAGCTGTTTCTGCATTTTCTAACCTGTTCCACAGATCCTCAGGTCTGTCTTTTGGTCAGTACCACGCTGTTTTTATCACAGTAGCTCTATAGTATAACTTCAAGTCAGGGAATATGATGCCCCCTGCCTTGTCCCTGTTGTTTAGGAATGTTTTTGCTATTCTTGGTCTCTTCTGGTTCCAGATGAAATTCATAATGGTTCCTTGTAATTCTGTGAAGTATGTTAGTGGTATTTTGATTGGAAGTGCATTAAATCTGTATAGTAATTTAGAAAGTATGGCCATTTTCACTATATTGGTTCTTCCTACCCAGGAACACAGTATATCATTCCATTTTCTGATACCCCTTTCCAGTTTCTTTTTTAGAGTACTGTAGTCTTTGATGTAAAGATCTTTTACTTCCTTTGTTAGATAGATTCCTAAGTAGTCTCACTCCAGAAAGAACAGTGATTATCAAAAAATCAACCAATAATAAATGCTGGCGGGGCTGTGGCAAAAAAGGAACCCTCCTCCACTTTTGGTGGGAATGTAGATTAGTCCAGCCACTGTGGAAATCAGTATGGGGATTCCTCAAAAAACTACAACTAGAGGTTCCATTTAATCCTGCTATTCTTCTGCTTGGTATCTTCCCAGAATAATTTAAATCATCATACCACAGCGATATATGCACAACCCTGTTCATAGCAGCACAATTTGTAATAGCTAAGTCTTGGAAACAGTCTAAATGCCCAACAGCTGATGATTGGCTAAAGAGGATGTGATTTTTCTACACAATGGAGTACTACTCTGCCATAAAAAAGGATCAACTAGAGACATTTGTAGGTAAATGGATGTACCTTGAGAACATACTTTTAAGTGAAATAAATCAGACATTCATGAGTACACATCGAATTGTTTCTCTGATGTGAGAAATCTTAAGTGTAAATAAGGACAAAGAAGTGTAATGGATATTATATAAAAGGAAGATAATATTCAAAAGAGAGGAGAACTATAAAGGGAGAAGGGGGAAAAGTAGGAAGGGATAAAGGATAGAAAGGGAAAGGGAAAAAATGGAAAAATATAAATAAACCTGCTGTAAATAGGGAAGGGGAGGAGGGGGGAAAACCAAGATACATCATGTACATTATGTATACAACATACCGATACATGTTCTTGGTAAAAGAACAACAACAACAACAACAACAAAAACCCCCAAAAGCCATACCTATGTACTGCGTATAACATGATGGATTTAAAGAATCAAATCACAATTGATGTCACAAACACATCTCTCATTTTCAAAACTTTCCAGTTGAAGAAACATTTAGAAACATTTTTGTGTGTACGTGCGTGCATGTGTACAAGAACACAGGAGATCTGCTTTCTTAGCCAAAGTGTAAATACACGGCACAGAACTGCTAACTATGGGCACTATGCTCTGGTCCATCTCTAGGACTTTTCCTCTTGAATAACTGACATTTTATATCCTTTGACAGTTACCTCCCTGTTCCCCCCTTCCCAGGTCTTGACAACCATCGTCCTACTCTCCTCTTCTACAAGTGTGATTATTTTAGATTTCTCACAGAAGTAGGTACGGGTACTGTTTGTTCTACTCTTTTTGTCTTACTCCACTTAGCATAATGTCCTCCAGTGTGTCTGTATCCTACCAAATAACAAAACTTTGTTCACTTTTGAAAGTTGAATAATTGTATTGGTTTTCTTTTGCCGCCTTATTTCCTTAGTGACCACTGGCCAGGGGCTGTTCTCAGATTCTAGAGGTCCCCATGCTCCCCGACTCTGGGCTCTGTTCCTCTTCAGAGTCAGTCATACTGCGCCAAGTCTCTCTAAGACTTCCACCTTTCCTGCTTCTGCTGACACTGCATCTCTCTTCCTCTTTCCAGAGAAGTTTTTTGCTTTTAAGGCCTCAGGGGATTAGATTGGGTCCACACAGACTGTTCAGGATAACTCCCCCTTTCCCAGGTCTGACCTTAATCACATCACACCTGTGTAACCTGTGCTCAGATTCTGGAGCTCAGAAGGTAAATGTCTCCGGGCGGGGGTGTAAGTGTGCCTGTTACATCTACTTATATAGGTTACTGCAGCTTCTCTGCTTCTGGAAGAGGGGAGTTTAAAAAGTTCAGTGTTTTGCAAAGTGTGTGAAACCAGCCATCCAAGTGGAGCACCATAAGCTTGGGTGGGTCCTAGACCTGGATCTGACATTGAATGACCTTGAACTGCACATTGAGATTAAGTCCATCGCTTTCGAATCTTCATATTAAAGCAGAGGAAAAGTGTGGTGCTAATGTTTCTTTGAGACTGCTCTAATACTTGCTTATTTTCTTTCTCATTGGGTGGGAGGTTGAGAGGAGGAAGAGAACGAAGAGGCTGTTGCTCAGGCCTCAAGTTTGCGGGCCAGTCTGCCGAGTTTGATTTAACAATGTGATTTTGCTTTTTTAAAATTTACAGTATTATCTTCTGTGTATGGAAAATTGATATGATTTCAATTTGTGGCATTCATTTAGATTTTAATTTAAAAATCAATATATATGCAAAATAAAATGAGTTAATTTGAAGAAAAGTATCATGAAAGCAACAATTCAGGAGATATAGAGATAAACCCAATAACATAAAGATGGGACAAGAATGACAGAAGATGTAGACATTCACACAGACAACTTCGTAAAAGGATATAAGAACTTAATATAGCCAATAGAAAAAATGGCTAAATCTTTTAAAAGTACCTCAAAGAAAAGCTATTTGAATGGCAAATTAGCATATGAAAAGGTCCTTAGCTTTATGAATAATCAGAAAATGCAAACTAAAGCTCTAATGAGATAACATTAGCAAACTGTCAGAATGACAAATATTAAAAAATCTGACAGTATCAAATGTGGCAAGAATGTAAGGCAATGGGAATTCCTATTTACTATAGTGCCAATGCGACTCTAGGGAAAAACTATGAATGATTTTGAAAAGGACCAAGATGTAAACTCTGTGCACTGTTTGGCATACACTTCCACACTGTCACTACCTTGCATTACCTTTGAGCTGCTTTACAACTCTATCAACTTTAGAAAACTGATAGTAACGTAAATGATTCACGTACACAAAAATGTAAACTCTGTTCAGCTAGATGAAATTGACTACTAACCAATGTATCATCATCGGTTTTCCATCTACTTGTAAATTCTTTTTGGTATTCTCATTGCCTGTATATGTCTGCTTCTTGTATTCCCCTTTGAACTGGCTGTAACACTTACAGGTTCCCTCACTGACTGATGAGTCGTAATCCACTGTTTTCATTTTATATTGGAAGAGGAGTCATAATTTTATATTTTGTTTTTATTTTTATTAGTATATGTTTGTGATACATTATGGGTACATTCATTGTGGGTCATTGGTACCTGCACATGACACATCTTGATTCTTTTCATGTCCCTCCTTCTCCTCTCCCTCCCTCCATCTTTTGGTCCCTTTCCCATTTGCAAGAGATCTATCTCCTTGTTTGCTATTATCCATCTTTTATTTTGCTCTTTAGTTTATTTAGACTTTGGGTTTCTCATATAAGAAAAAAAGTGAGATATTGTATATTTTTTAAAAATATTCTTTGATAATACTAACTAGAAAACAGTTGTCAACTATTAACAAGAAATAGTTAACAAGAAATCTTGTAAACTCTGAACAAGTAAACATGTGTGTAGCCTAGGATCTTAGTCTGGACTGCAATAACAAACTAGCTCTGGGTTGATTAGAAGCATCAGATACATTAGAACACAGTTTTGGAGGCTGGGAAGTCCAAGAGCAAGGAGATTTGTTGTCTGGTGAGGGCTCATTTTCTGGTTCATACTTGGCACCTTCTAGATATGACATCTAGAAGAGGGTAAATCTCATTGGGTCTACTTTACAAGGACTAACACTCATCATATTCACTTCCCCCAAATCATAATTCCATCCCCTTCACGATTAGGATTTGAATATATGAATTTTGGAAGGAAATAAACACTCAGTCCATAGCACCTAGAATCTCTGTCTTTATATTCTAGAAAACCTTACATATGCAACATAAGATAGTCAAAGAAATATTGTTTGTAAAAATAAAACAAAAAATTAAAAAACCCAATGTTTCTCAACAGTAGAATTAAATTAATAAATTGGGATATATTCACACGATGAAATATTACGCAGTAAAAATGAAGGAAATATAATTATACACTACATGGGTGAATAAAGAACATATTAAGTAAAATGATTCAGACACAAAAGAATAGATATCTATAATTTCATTTATATAGGCCACGGACAAAAGGTGTGCTATAGTGTTCAGAGATGCATGCTTAGGTGGTAATACCATAAAGAGAAGCAAGATGACAAGTTCTACAAATGTGTGGCTAGTTGGTACTTCAGGGAAGGGGGCTGGCAGATGTGGGGCACCAGCAGCAGTCTGCCTTGTAAGTCAAGAGCTAAATGTACCCTTGTTGTCTTCATTGTTACTCTGTTAAATGTACACGCAGGTTTTGTATTTCCCTATGTGTATAACACACTTTACAACATAATGTTAATGCGTCGATTATTCTGGGTCCTTTTGATAAGTAAACTGACTGATATGTCAGAGAAAGCAACCTCAGAAGGTGACCTTTGATGTAGCCCCAAAGCTGGAAACTGACAAGCACTCCTGAGTGGTGACGATACTCATCCCCAGATCTAAGCTCTGCCCCCAACTGGCCAGCAGAACGTCTCATGAGCACCATCATCCTTACCTTCTCTGCTGTGTAAATTGTGGGGTGAAAGTCCCAGGAAGTCCCAGGAGCAAAGAGGAGCTTCAGTCTGCATCATTTCCAAAAGATGAAAGCTCCCTTGCAGATTCTGCCAAGAAAGAATGGAGAACATGTAGGGCTGACAAAGGAAAAGCGAAAAAAAATCTTCAGCTCCAATTTATATTGCTGCTCAGGTTGTGAATATTTTCTACTATTTCAGTTAATTATTTTAGGACAGTAAATGATATACAACATTGAATGTCCCTAACAGTATATTTTCACCCTATCTTTCTACTTTTTGACTTCTATTTGTTTGGGATATTACTTATTAGGATATCAATAGATTAAGATGTTGACTAGGAATGCATTTTGTAACCAGTAAGGGATAATAAAAAGGATGTGACATACTACAGGGTACCATAAATGTACACATATTTACCAACCCTTGGTTCACTATTTCCTGAAGGAAATGGTTTTGGGTAATAAAATTCAGGTAAACATGGAGTTAAGAAGCACTCAAAGTTTGCCTAGCAAGCACAAGGCCCTGAGTTCAAGCCCGAGTACCAGAAAAAAAAAAAAAAAAAAAAAAAAAAAAAAAAAGAAACACTTCAAGTGTGGGGGGGAGATAGCTCGGTAGCAGAGCACTCGCCTAGCATGTGCAAGGCCTTGGATTTGATCCTTGTCATCACAAAGAAAATGGCAAACAAACAAAATAAAAATTACGTGTAACTCTATATATTTACCTTTATATATTTAATTTTTTATATTTATCCTTAAATATACCCATAAGGAGAAAAGAAAGGAGGATATTTTTACCTTTAACACTTAAAACCTAATCTAAATCATTCTGGATATTAAAATTAAATTCATAAATCATGTAGAGTATATTTCTAGTTGTGTTTCAGCCTAACAGTTGACAAAAACTACAAATTTCCTATAATCTAGAATTTCCATTATTTCTTTAGCTTAAACTATGCTAAAAAGTTAATAATTGAACAATTTGTAAGAGAAATGAATAGCTCTGTTTGAAAAAAAAAATCCCACAAAGTAGGATGTTAGTATAATGAGATTATAGCCTGAACAAAGAACTACCCCTCTGTAAATGACCATTTATTATCCCCATAGGAGTAGTTTTCTAAAGGAATGAATATCAAATTCTAAAACTGCTTAATTATTCAGGAAAACTCCTTAATTATGGTGCTTAAAAACTTTCAACCACCATGAGTAAGCGCTCTATGTGGCTGCAGAGAAACCTTTAATAACTGTTCAAAGTGATCTTTCTTTAGCTCTGTCATCTATGACTACAATTCCTATACTGATCCCTTGGCTACTGCCATTAAGCATCATGGCTTTCATTTGTCGAACACTTACTATGTGCTAAGCTTTGTGTTTCTAGGCTTGAACGAAGCAGATGAGCCATTGACAGCTGCACCACTATGAGGCAGAGTTATATGCTAACGGTTTCATTTAAATTGAAAATGATGTACATTCAAAATTACCCTTAAACTTTCTTTAAATCACTCATTCAACACAGATAATATTTTTGTCTATTGAGTCATCTCTTAATAATTCAACAAAGACAGTTTTCCCTGCAGTATTGGGACTGATCTCTCTTCAGTTACCTGAGGAAGTGGGGAAACTGTGGGCCACATGTATAAGTTAAATGTGAATATAATGTGATTTCTATTTAAAAAAAAAAGACATGTAACACTGTTAGCAGTGAAATAAATTAACACCTTCTCTCCGTTCATATTGAACTCTCTCTGTGTCATATAATTCCGAAGGGGACTCAGTTAACTTATAGGTAAGTTTACATGCATGTGCTTAACATTAAAGGGCATCCACACCACAGTCATTCCAAGGCTGGACTGACTGACTTGAGAGCTTACTTCATGACTCAACTCCAGATCTCAGACATCAATTTGGAAGTCTTTAAATGGGTTGCTTATGGCTAACCCCCAAGCTCAGTACTATCTTATTGATTTATTTTTAAACATACCTAAACGGGACAGTAAATCTTACAGAACAGCTTTTGCCAAGGGAGAAATCACACTTATAGAACAGTTAGAATGCCGATCGCTCCTCCCACTCCAATGTTCTTATAATAATAATTTAGTGATGTTTTAAAAGGCTCAAGATCACATGTGCTTTGTAGACAATAACTTTGGATACATTTTCCTCCCCAAAGTTCTTTCAAGTTCTGTTTTCCTTAAGACTAAAAGAAAAGAATAGCCTTGAGTTCTGGCTATAAAATAAATACCAATTAATATTCTCTCTTCTTGCCACATTGTTAGTTTTGCTTACATTTCTTCTTAGTCTTAGTTGGGACCACAGTTTTCTCTAAATCACCATATTTTGAAATCTTTTCTATTGATTAATACAGCCACTAAGATTTTTGGAGCATTTTTAACTTTTCTAACACTGCTACAACAGTACCCATTTACCCTCCCAGCAGTCAAATTTGATTTTCCTTATGTATTGAGGCAGAATATGATCAGACGGATCGAGTGGCATATTTCAGGTTCCACAGCTAGCCAGCATCTGACAGGAACTAGGACTCAAATGTTCTAGCTTCTAACTCTGTGCTCCTTCATCCAAGCTGAGCCCTGGTACCAAATGGTGGAAAAGTTCGTCTCTTAAAATAGCTAGAAGAGAAGATTCTGAATGTTCTTGTCACAAAGAAGTGAGAAATGTTCAAGTTAATTGCTCTGACTTATCATTATGGAATATATACAAGTATCATTGTCTCGATTTATCATTAGGCAATGTATACAAGTATCAAAGCATCATATTGTATCCCATAAATGCGTACAATTATTATGTATCAGCTTAAATAAAATAAAACTATAATGCAAAAAACAGAAAGAAAAAGTCAAGCTCTTATTTTCTGAAGATGTCCAGAAAAATCTCACGAGATATCCCTTTCTAAGTTCCAGGCTCATATCCAACAGCCTACTTGATATTTCTATTTGGTAAATAAACAACTCACTGTTTTTTTCATTGCAACTTTTTACAATACAGATTTATTGGGAGTCTAACTGACTTGCTGCATATATTTAAATGGTGCAAGATGATGAATTTTAGATCGTATATACACTCATGAAACAAACACCACAATTAAATGAATAACTATATCTGTAAACTCCCCAGAGTTTCCTTGCAGGCCGTTATAATTCATCCTACATACCCCAAATAGAACGTTTCATTTTAAACTCTAGATGTGTTTTAACTCACCTACTTCTGATGTAACAGATTGGACTGCCATTTACCTTATTGCTAAAATGCTTTCAGTTAGCCCTAGACAGTTTGAATCCATCCACTTTTCTTCTTCTGAATCCATCCCCTTCTGAATCCCCCCCCCCCACTTCTCCCTCTGGCCATCTGGTCTACACTGCAGCTGTGTACCTAGTTCGTGTGTTTCTACTCTCCCTGAACACAATCCAATTTTTAAAATCTAGTAGCTATATCATTATATAAAAAATACAAATCCAATCAAGTCAGTCCCTTAGAAGCCCTCCCAGTGGTTTTCCACTGTCCTTAGAATACAGTGCAGACTCTTCATCATGTCTTATGAGGTTAACTGTAATCACTACTATCCACCTCTTGGAGGTCCCCTCTTCTCCTCCCTCACCTCTTCATCCCCTCCCACTCAGACACTCTAACATATCTGGCTTTCTTTCAGTTTCTAGGCCAAGAAATGTATATTCCTGCCACCATGTCTTTGAACCTGCTCTTGCTTCTCCCTTGAACACTAATTGTCTAGTTTTACATGGCTGGCACCTTCTTGTCATTCACATCTCAACTCATGTATCTTCTTTTGGGAAGAATCTTCTCAGACCTCACCATTCTCACTTCCAGTGTGCAGATCATCCCCCTGTTCTACTGTTTCATAGCATTCCTAGTGTTCTGAGTTACTTATGATTTTACACATCTCTGTCTGGCTGTTCCACTAGAATATAAACTCTGAGAATTTATGTTCACTTTGTTCTTCTGTACCTAGAATGTTCTAACAATTTCCACTCATTCTTTCCTTCTTTCTTCACAATACTGCTATGAGAAATGACTGTTATCATCACCATTTTAAGGAAGTAGAGATTCAGAAAGTTTAATTTGTTCAATATCATACAGCTGAGAAACAGTAATCCCAAGAACCCTCACTTTGACCTCTCTCCATGCTGCCCAAACAAATGAATTTCCCTACTCTTATACTTACAATACTCATGATCCCTGTGTTTAAATTCTAATTGTGTGTCTCTGAACAAGTGTAGAGTTAACCTCTCTAATTTGGGTTTCTTATCTGGAAAAACAGAGTGTTAATATAGAACATAGCAGATGTTAACTACAATATGACATCAAATTTGCCCAAATCAGTGGTTCTAAAATTGCAGTATCTGAATCAGCTGAGAAATTGTAAAAGAAATTCAGTTTTTCAGGTCTTCTGCACAGTTACTCCAGATTCACAAACTCTAGGGGTCGGGCAGAGCAATCTGCATTTTAATCTATTCTCCAGGTAATTCTGACACACTAAGCTTCCAGTCTCAGTGGTAAGAAAACCTTTCAGTTATTGTCTGGCATAGAGTAAGTGAAAATAACAAGCTTATTATTAACACAGACGGGTAAATAGTCCTATGATGCTCTCACCAGGAACATTACTGACAAGTTAGCAGGATAATTTCTTCTTACATGGACCTGTTCCTCACATTTCAATATATTTAGTCATCTTGGACCTTGGGTACTAAATGTTAGTTGTAACTCTTCCAAATTTTATGGAAAAGAATCTGTTTTATGTGCATAGCAAAACAACACAAAACAAAACAAAACTATTAGGGTTAAATGACTTAGTACTGTCCTGTCTGAAGAACTGCAGCTCACTAATCAGAATGGTTCTCCAGTATGTTTTCTTGTTTAGGTTCCAAACAGACTTCTGGCAAAGGGAGTTGTGGGTGTGAACTGGGAGAAATTTAAGTGGAATTGCAACACTGATATTTTGGAGCTGCTAAATTGTCTATAAGGAGATCATTCTATTAGGCTCTGAAGGGAAAGCACAGATGAGTCAGCAATGGTTCTGCCCTCAGGGAGATTCAGTATAAATGGAGAAATTAAAGTAATTGCAAAAATAATTACATTGCATGGAATAACGGACTTCTCTAAGAGATACCAACCAATACAGTAGTTTGAAAGAGTGACCATTAGCCACACAGAAAAGTAGGAAAGACTGCTTGATGGAAGCAGTATTTGAGGTCATAAATAAATGCCTTTGGCCAAAATGCATTGCTATTTCATCAGTTTAACTGGAAGTGAATAATGATTATGCACACTTCTGTGGGTAAGAATAGCACATACTGTACGCATATAGTTGAAAATGAGAGGCACAAAAACATGGCAAAATTGTGAGTGAAAGAAAACCGTGCAGAACTAATGATCTAGTGTTGCCCTGTATAACCAACTGAGAAAAGGACTGAAAATGCTGTACCTCCTAACGTTGTAATTATGCTGGCAAATTCTTGTCAATAGGGATCTCCATGACTACTTATCAATCCGAAAAATGCTCCAATAGCTATAAACTAATGCTGTCTTCCTAGTCAGGGATGGAAACAGTTCTCACAGAACTAAGAAGAGTTGGGTTGGACGGTGCAGCTCAAAGGCAGAGTGCTTGCCTAGCATGCATGAGGCCCTGGGTTTGATCCTCAGGACTGTAATCAGTCAATCAATCATCAGTTGCTACCAGACAAAACCAAATACTTTCAACTTGTACCATTCTGATGCTGCCCCTAGTTCCGGCATCACTGCAGAAATCCTAGAGAAGGGGGTTGTAGATGGTGAGGAGCGATGGTAATGTGCAATGTGTTTGGGGGATGTTTTGGGGTCTCCTTAAGGTTGGTGGTGCAAGACGCTTGAGTGCCAACCACAATCAATTGTTAAGGAATGTTTGAAAAGGATGGCAAGGCCACAATTAGCAGGAAAGAATACTAGTGATTATTTAGAAATAAATATCCTGAAAAAGTATTAATTTGTTGCTACCATTTGGAGCTGGAAGATTCCCCACAGGCTCCTGTGTTAAAGCTTGGGCCCCAGCACATGGTACTTTTTGATGGCAGTAGAAGATTTCAGGAGATGGGGTTTAGATCACCAGGCATATGTCCTTGAAGGGGATTGTAGGACGCCAGTCTCTTTCTCTTTTCCATTTGGCAGTGAAATAAACACTTCTGCTTCACCATGTGTTCCTGCCTCACTTCTGCCCCAAAAGCAATTGGGCCAGATGACCAAGGACCAATTTAACTGTGAGCCAAAGTAACCTTTTTCTCTTTAGAAGCTGATTTATCTTCGGTGTTTGTTATAGTAACAGAAACAGTAAGTAGCACACTTGACATAGGAAACAATTTTTGTTTTCTAAAAGAATGTCTCATATTATTTCAGTAGAGATATTTATTATTTGATAAATAGTGTAACTGAATCTGTATTGTACTGAGGACAGTTGATAATGAAAACTTTCGGAAATACTTCTACTTAGAGATAAAGATCTCCAAAACATAGTCTTCTGTCTTGATTACATATTCTCTCCAGTCTAACACAGGCTGGAAGTAAGTTGTACTTTAAAAATTGTTGATTAATTCTGGGAGTAGATAGAGTGTGCTAATGCTGGGGTGAGTGGCTCATTCTCTTATAGTTTCAGGGCCTCCCCATGTTCCTTAATCAGGACTCCACAGGCAAGATATATCACCTTTTACGACACAGCCTCGCAAGTTACGCAGTAGCTTATCAGTCACACACTATTGGTCACAAGTTAGTCCAAAGTTCACCCTCCCAGAATGAAGGGGTGGGGAATTAGTCACCTTCTCTTTATGAGAATGTGACTGGGTTTCAGAAAAACATACAGTAGGGGACATGTTGTTGGTGTTGCCTTTGGAAAATCTGATCCTCCACAGTCATGAACATCTGCTGAGAACCTACTGTGTGCTGGGCTGCACACACACTGGGAATGTAATGAGGAAGAGAGGCAAAGTCCCTTCTCTTGTGGGACTTCTATTGTATTCTCATCGTCTGAGGATATTTGGTGAGATAAACAGTAAGTAAGCACTATACTGTTGGACAGTGCTTAGTGTTGTGAAGAATATTAAAGAAAGTGGAGTAACAAGTTTGGGAGCTTCTCTAGATAAGGGCAGTCAGGATCACTCTGCCTTTATCAGAGAATTTAATGATGAGAAGGACAATCGTGGAGATCTGAGCGGAACAGAGTTCTAGACAACTGGAAGAAAAAATGTATAGCAATGTGGTAGGAATGAGGTTGGCATGCGTGAAGGGCAGCAAAAGGTCTGGTGACAGGAACACAGTAAGCAAGGAAGAAAGTGGTAGGAGCTGATGTCCAAGAAGTAGGTTGGCATGGAGAGCTTCCAGACCAAGACACAAGACGCGGATTTTGCTTCAACCCTCTTGTAAATGCCATCAGGGGAGGCACTGTCATTCTCACCGTTCACCATTGGAACTCCAATGCCCAGTGCTCTGCCTGACATAAAACTGACATTCAACTGACGTCTGTTGCACAGAGAATGCATGACTCAGCACCACACCTTCGGTCCCCACCTACCCACATCGCAAGGCAAGCGCCACACAGTGAAGACATCTTCCATGGTGGCAGAGTGGTGAGATCTCATTTCACATCTTTGGTTAAAGACTGACTGGACCACTGAACTGCCTGTATTGCCACCTAAATGAAGACACATAATAGGGACCTAATTATAATGTGTCCTGCCCTGCTCTTGAATAATTAAATGTTTTATTGTGATATTGCAATTTGAATTTATCATCCTTTGCTGGGGAACAAAATTAAACATAATGAGGGCTGTTAGTTTCTTCTCAGTTCTGCCTGTATCCTGTACCTTCTATCATTTTTACCACTTTGATTAATGGGTTTAATTTACTTTGACTAGGATATGAAATGAATTGGTAAAGGGAGGGGGTGAGACTGTTAAAATCCTTTTAATTAGCCTAATAATGCCAAATCTGCATGTGTTAACAAGGATGCACTGTTAATTAGATTTTGTAGGTGTTTCTGGCAAGGTAACAGAATAGCTCTGAAATATGCTTGGTGATAGCAGGAGATCTATTAAGCTGACAAACAGCATGGCATTATACATACCTTCAAATGAAAAGCCTTTAATCCTCCAAGATAGGGAGAGTTGCACATTGTGGATGGACACTTCTCTAACTTGCAGGGGAGGTTTTGTTTTTGGTTTATCCTCCAGGCCCATATGTGTCCCTCTTTCATCCTCTCTGCCCATGCACTCTGACTGTTAGTTAGATTTGGCCCATTGAAAGGTCAACAGAAGATCAGAGTACAGTAGTCTGTCCTTATCCACAGGGGTTACATTTCAAGACCCCTGGTAGATGCTTGAAATCACAGACAGAACTGATCCCTATAAATTTATTGCCTTTCCTACCTTAATGAAGCACTTATCATGGACTGTGGCTGTAAACTGCAATTTAAAATGTGATGGCAAAAGTAGCATGGATTTCTTTTTTCCTTCTTCACAATTTCACATGCAGAATATTTGTTCTTACTGTATATCTTAACCACCTCAGCATACAATATTTTTTTCTGTCCTTCTTAAATTGAGAACTTTCATCTCTCTACTTAAAGGAAGCACTTTATTGGCTTCTCTTTGTCAAATCCAAATTGCCAGCATCACTGATCTTGCACTTTGGCACTATTATTAAGTAAAATAAAGGTTACTTGAACATAAACACTGTGATACCAGGACAGTCTATCTGATAACCAACAGAGTGTGTTATAAAGTTACTGATGAGGAGAGTCATTAGGTCTTCATCTCCTTTCCTTCCTTCCCAACTTAAATTTCCACATACTTCCTAGCCCTAAGAGGTTTCGGTGGGTTCCTGCTAACAGATGCCCCTTATCTATGTTGTTCTTGAAGATTTGGCTAATGGACCTCACTGGGAAGAGAAACAAGACTATTGAGAAATTCACCACTGAGATTTGAGCAGTTCTGGGCCCAGCCCTTTCTCCACATTCTTGTTATACTTGCTCAACTAGATGCTCCTTTTACATAATTTAAATTTTCAATAGCCTTATTAGATATGACATTATATGCAGAATTCTTTACACACGTATTTGTAATGACTTACTGTGATTTTTTTATCCTTGACTGCAAGGACCGTGTGCCCTTTGTTTTCCAAACACTTAATACAGTAGCCTCAACAGACATGGCAAGACAATGAATGACTGAAAGAAGAGATAAGTTAACAAACAAAATTGGTTCAAATAAAGACTTTTAAAACACTGAAGTGATGGTGGAAACTGGACAATAGAACCTAATTTTGGTGAAGAAGGGAGGAGATGGAAGTGGAGAGCTGGGAAGAAGCTTCTAACTGGACTTGGTGTATGTGAGGTGGAACAGGTAGGAGGTTTTAGATGTCTGTTCTCTACTCTGTCTTCTTCAGAAGCTGAACTATGGCAAATATCCTAGGCAGGGAAGAATGGCCCCGACAACCCAAAATGATTTTCTGAATTCAGGTTCAGAGTATTTATACCCATCGATGACAAAAGCACACACCAACAGCTCATGGGCACTTTTCCATCAAGAAATAATTCTGGTTAGCATGCAATGCCAGTGGGGAATCTATGCAATAATAAAAAATCTTCCAGCCATGCCCTCGACCTCAGGCCCTCAGAGCCTCTCTGCTAAGGTTTGCAAGTTCTCTTCAAACTGCGGGGCCAGGACACATCTAGAGTGTGTCTCCCGGGCTTGACAGTTGTGCTTTTACACATTCTTGCCTTTCTGGATCCGCCAGCTCGGTTGTGAGAAGCACTGTGTAATAATTCGACCCTGAGCCAAAGGCATGGGCTGTACAGGCCTGGACTATTTGGGCACAAAGCCTTTAGCCTTCCAGGGCTGAGTCTGCTGAGCTAATCAGCTTCCTGGATGGTCAGAGGCCTGCTGATCGTCATGTCCTCTGCTCTCCGTGAGAGAAGCAAGAGCTTGTGCAGATGAAGCAGTCGTTTGTGCTTCCCTCCTTCCACTGGACTTTTTACACAAGTCACCCAGTTGCATTCCATGGCTCCACGTGGTGAGCTGTATTGTAGTCTGCTCTTGCCTGAAGATCCAAGCCACCCTCTGATTCGTGCGAATCGCTTTGCTATCAGGTAATAACACAAAATCTACCATAGGCCAAACTTTCTTTCTTGTAGGAACAACCTGGCCTATATTTGCTTGTGTGCTCTCTTTCACATGGTGCCAGGCAGTTAGAAGGTCGGTTGTAGAGGTCTGTCCGGTAGATGGCACCGAGTGAAAGGCACTGAGTTAAATGTGGGACGACTCTTCTAGGGCTTACTCTCATCACTCAGGTTCACAATGCCGAGATGAGGCTCGGGTACTCCTCTCTCGAGAAACCGTCCTGACCTCACGACTTCCTCCACTCCCTAGTCTGACGTTGATACCTTTCCCTTTGCTCTAGTAGTGCTGCTGTGACCTGCATTTTCTCCATCAAACAGTTGAATAAGGTCAAAGCACATTCATCCTAGAAGGCAGGACAAGAGTATAAAGCATGCTAATGTTCCAGTAAAAATATTCCTCACACTTTCAGTTTAAAGTATCAACTTCCATGTCAGTACAATTCCATTTAGATCTCTCTTTGGTTTTTAAGCCTAGTCACTTCTGGATTTGCCCTCCAGGGTCTTGCAGTGCCATCCCAATACTGGCAGGAGGGTGTCCACAATGCTCCTGGGCCCTTTGCCACCTCGCCCCTCCCAGGTGTCCCTTGCTCCGCTGGTCCCTGGCCACTCCGGACCGGAGTCTGGGAAGGTCCAGTGCCCCTGCCTTACTGCTGAGGTTTACAGCACCCTCTACAGTCTTCATCTGATGTGATTCCCCTCAGCAGAAGAGACTGGAAATGCTGGTACACTGTGAACGCAACAATTAATTTAGATACTCGTCCGATACAGAACTGCGTTTCACTCTCAAAGATGAGTCCTTATACATTTTGCCTTTTCAATGACCATTAACAATTCATAGCTACAGCTTCTGCTTATCTGCATAGTGACTCCTAAATCTGCTTATTCCTTATGAATTATGAATTTACTCTTGGTTGAGGATGTATTTTTCTCTAAAAAGTTTGCTCATTTAGATTCTTTATTGCATTAGAAAGGACTAAGATTGGTAACTATTTTACTGAAGTTTTAAATACTTAAACATGTTAATACCTTATTAATAAACATTAGACTGTATTACACTCCAGGTATAGGTAATTATTATTGTTGTTTTTAAATGGAGCAGGGTTTTAAATAAAAACCATAATGAACTTTAAGTCTTGTTTTTAATTAGCTTGGTTTACAAAGAAAAATAGATTTCATTCACATAATCATCTATATATTTCTATGTTAGGAAGTAAATATTTACCCAGAAGCAAGGACAACAGACCCTCAACTCAGTTTATATTGAATGTTTGCATCCTGGAATATTGCAGAAAGATGTTTATATGTTTTAGATTATTCCTGCTGCTTGTATGCTCTGGTGACTGAACACCTTAAAGGAAAATGCAGAATTTCAGTAAGTCAAATCTTGATTTTTGTTTGTTTGCAATAGCTGAAAGAAAAGGGGCAAATGATTCAAACTAGCAGATGATCTAAAACATCTTTAACAATGGAACGTTACACATTTAACCCCCTCCTAAGTTCTCCTATGATTATATTTTACCTAAATTAATTAATTTTGTTTTTTTTAATATCACACAAAGGGTCTCTCTATGTAGTTCAGGCTATACTTGAACTCACTATGTAACCCAGGCTGGCCTCAAATTCACAGAGATCGTTCTGCCTCAGCCTTCTGAGTGCTAGAATTATAGGTGTGTGACACCATGCCTGGCTGTTCTACCTAAATTTATATTTAAATTGATTTGACTCGTAAGTGAGGGACATGCTAAGTTACAGGGTAAAAATGAGTTGTGAACAAAATACAGATGTAAATTAGGTTCAAAATCAAGATGTAATTCTATTTCCACTTACCCCATAACTTCTAAGCAAGGTAGTATATTAAAGAAACATATTTATCACATTGTTTTCAGAAAACTTTCTTCAGATGAAAATGGCTCATGAATGTTAAAAAGTCACAAAACACAGCCAAATACCAACTTTTATTTCACCAGTCTATATCCATAATTAATGTACTGATTTGCTCCATATTTCAATCCAACTTGCTAATTTACACTTGCCCCAGATGACCTATAGTTTCCTGGTCCATGTTATGGCATTTTCTTTGCCAGATACTCTTTCTTTGTCTTTGTCACATGACTCAAGTCACAAGGGTGAAAGGGCTTCTGGGGCCTGGAGCTCGAAAGAACTGACAACAAATCAGAGCAAAACAAAACCAAAGCTCCGAACAGCTCTCAGTAACCGCCAGCAGTGTATGTGCCTGGCTCTGCCCAGGGACAGTCGCAGCGTACAGGCTTTTTGTGTGCTATCGCCTAACACTTTGCTTTGTAGGGAGGTTTGGAAACTGGCAGAAGTACTTAAGGCTCTGCAGAGGAAACTAACTGAATTCCTATCTCAAACGCTGGAAACTGTTGTACAATTTTATAATTGGGGAAATCAAAGACTCTGGGCAAGGCCAAGAAAAACAGAAACAGTAATTTTCGGAAAACTAAAAAGGCTAGGCAGATCATTTACCTTAAGTAAATAAATAAGGTGCAATTTATAAGCCATCACTAGCTCCTATTTCAGGTATGTTTTATGGCTTCACAAACACCTCAGATGGATTAAGTTTAGCTCTGTGCCCCAAAACAGACTATAATGTCCTCCTTTCTTTATTGGACATTGGAAAATACATTGCACGGGATCTGTAACTTGTAAGACAAGACAAAACAGTCACAGTGAATGTCACCAGAGACCATCATATCTTCTTCCAGCTTTGAACCATCATAGTGATCTGCTTACACTTCTACCAAGCAATTTCTTTCTGCTTCATATGTTACGCTTCGTACGCTTGTCTTAATACTCCTACCAAATGCCAAATAGTCTGAAATTAGAGATGAGGAAGCTCTTTGGAAATATAATGGTGTAACATTTAACCCCAAGCCCCATACATGACCAAATCTCAAAAAATATCTTTTGAATTGAATTCTGCCCGCAGATCACATAGACCTGAATGTGTTCCATTTAACAGCTAGTGAAATATTTCTTTCATATTTATACAATAGTACAGTCAATGGCCAGCAGCAGACTGCCAGATTCAAATCCTGGTTCTGCCACTTATTAGCTATTTAACCTTGGTCAATTATTTGTAGACCTCAGTTTCCCCTACTGTAAAATTATAATGATAATGAGACCTAAATACTGTGTAAAATGCCCCCAAAAGTGCCTGGATGTAGCAGACACTTGGCAAATATTAATTATTATTATTATCTAGTCAAGAATTTTAACTTTCTGCAAAAATTGCATTGGGTCGAGATACCAAAGGGATGACAGGCAACTGAAAAGTGCACATGCCTCAGAAAAGATATTTGTTTGCAAGAGATCACGAAGTTATAAATCGTCTTCCTCCTTTTTCAAACAGGAAAATATGCAGACCCACATGGAAAATGTTGTCTCCCACTCTGTGAGTAGAGTAGCTCTGTCAGTCCCTAAAAAAATACGCAAATTAAACAGACAGGACTTAAGGATAAAGAGATGTGGTGAGATCTCCAGGCGCCTGTCTGATTTTTATTCACTTCAGTTTGGGATATGAGATCTAGGTATGTAGTGTCATCTCTTTCTGATGACATCCAGCATCACGTCATCAAAAGGCAGAAAATTACTACAATTTAATGAGGCATCAGCCTCGCTGATTTATAGTTTATACATTAATTTCTTATGATTAGGATTAAGTTATTAGTCTTACTTTGAAAAGCCCAAAAGGAGTAGCTGGCCCACAAACAGATCAATATTGACTTTCCTCACGAGGACTTTCCCCCCCTCACCCGCTCTCTCTTCCTCCCCATCTAACGGTATAATGCAGCAACTCTAAGGAGATGGTGTGAAGAAGAAAAGACAGTGTGGTGGGACCAATCAGGAGCCCAAAAGCCCCTTCCCTTCCTCTTCTCTAATTCATTTTAGAAAAAGGCCTTATCTATCTGACATACTTTTTCCACCAAGGAAATTACTTAGGGGGGCATATACTCTAGTCTTTAACAGATTAAGCAGAAAAAAAAAAAGAATAGACAAAAGTTGAAAAATATTATCAATAATTTTGGTTTCAGAGCTATAGATTAACATTTACTCCCAATAGAAGCTACATTTCCTTGAAGGCCACAAGGAGCATCTTAGCAAAAGCCTTAGAAAATAGATAGGCTTGTGGATTAGCAGCGGGGGAAGGAGGGGGTCGGATTAACTAGGTAAATTTTGAAAGGGTGGGTGAAAGCATCTCACAACAGGGCGAGGAGGACTGAAAGCTGGCGTGGGCGGCCACGGCCAGCAGAACATCTGTGGAGGAGGGGGAGGACATCTACAAAATGGTACCATCATTTGATTGTTTACTCTGTGAGTCCACAAACATAACCTAATGTGTCAATAGTCTCTGTTGTTTTTTCTAATAATGTATAGTCCTAGATTTAGCAAACATTGCATCAATTTATTAAAAATTGTTAAACTGTGACAATTTAAAAGAATATGCTCTAGTGGAGCTCTTAGCCCACCATGTCTTTCCTTCCCAGCCATGTAACTGGATCACTACTAAGAACTATGACAGGGGAGAAAGAGCACAGGCCATTCCTAAGAACTGAGCTGGAAGACCAATGGAAATCAAATTTTGCCAAATGGCATGGAACTATTTGGCTATTATTGGAAATTCTAATACTTACTCTAAGTACTGTAAGTATGATTTAAACCCGATCTGGTATGAAATGCAGTAGAGAAGGAGGGAGGCAGAGGAAAATGGAGAAGGCAAGTGAGAGGAGAAGGGAGAGGGAAAAAGGAAAAGGAAAGAGAAAGACTAGCCAACCCCACAAAGATTATAGGAATATTAGGGGACCAGAAAGGGAGCACTGATTTGTAGGAAGTGGATAGCTAGGAAGGTTGTGAGACAGTCCAAGAAGACAAGAGTGAGAAGATGAACACCCTGATTGAGGAAAGAGCCTTAGTTAGTCTTGCAAAGAAGAAAGAACATAATCTTGTAGATGATCTTGAGAAAGACCTTCATAGTATCCCCAGAAATAGCATTATATGCTTCTTCTAATGCCTTCTTGATACTCAGGAGAAAACAACCAGGACCTTTCCTCTTAGCACATTTCACTTAAAACAATTTGCACCTAAGATTGTCTCCAAACCTAAAGAAGGAAATACTACACACTTACTAAACTTTTCAAATTCCCTTAGGCGAGGAAACACCCCATTTTCCCTTCTGATTGCCCATAACATTCCTAAAAAGAAACTTTTTTTTATCTACTAAAAAGAAACATTCCTTGATTACAAAATAATATCTACTGTTAGGAAAATATAGAAAAACATAAAGAAAACAATGAAATCATAATTCCATCAACCAAAGGTAACTATTATGAGTTACTGTGATATCTATTATCCGACACGTTTTCCACCTTCATACTTAATGTACATATGTAACAAAATTTAAAATTATTAACAAAATTAGACATGCATGTAAGAATCTGCTATGTCTCCTTGTCATGAATATTTTTCCTTCAATATTATCCATATTATATAGTTGTTCCACAGTACGGATATTCTATGTTTCACTTCCTGTTCTTATACATTCTAGATTGTTTCCAATTTTCATTACCTCTAAACACTTTTTGACTAGTTACAATTTATCTTGCCTTCCTTTTCTCGTGTTCAAACCCTCAGGATCTAGTCACACTTGGCTGGCTGGGTCCCTTCTTTTGGAGAACTAATAAATTAGTCCACACAACTGAATGTGCTAGAGGGAAATGTGGAACTGGGCAGCTTTTATAACCAGCGATGGCCTTGAGGAAGGAGCATCTGCTTGGCATTATACTACCCACAGGCTGATATGGATCAGGGCCATCCTCACGCCATCATGCTCCCTTTTCCTACATGCGAGAAAGTTTGGGATCTCTGACTGGGCATTTTTATTTTGTGATAGTTGTGGACCTTCTAAAGTATAAACACCTGTGATTCTTTCCCCGGCTCGCAGACAACCCACGCTCTTTGGGAAAATTTAGGGGAAGAAATTCACAAAGAGCAACATGAAGCAATACTTTGCTATAATAATTCTCTTACTAGCTGAGATCTAAAATGCTGTATTGAGTAAAACAACACGATCAGAGTTAAATAAAAAAATAACAGATGGAAGAGAAATAGGCTAGAGACACTGTATTTCAGACAATTCAGAAAAGAGATAAAATGTTGTTCAGCAGAAAAAGGTCCTTATATTAAGAGATCAGACTAAAAGAGAGGAAAAAAGAAATAAATAAGGTCTTACAGAATATACTAGGAAAAGGGAAAGAATAATTACAAATAAAACATGCTACCTGTGGGTTTTGAAATGAGTGCAGGGAGATAGATGTGCATAAGCACATCTGCAACCTTTTTCTCTAATATTTAAGAGAGTAAATATTTTAGGTTTTGCAGGTCAGGCAAGAAGTCTCTCTCATCACGCCAGTCAACTCTGCCAATGTGATGTGAAAGCCCTTGTAGATACATGTAACAAAAGGGTGTGTCTCACTCTAATACGACTTTATAAAATCTGGTGGTAAGCTGGATATGGCCCACAGGCCGTACTTTTCTGACCCCTGGTTGGATGATCGAAATGGTGGCAGTTCTCTAAACTCCAGTTCCTTTCTCTATAAAATAGAACTCATACTTTCTTGGGGATGTTGTAAGGATTAAACAGCTATTGTGAAAAGTCCCAATACAATGCTTAGTATGAGGCCCACATTCACATGTGAACTCACTCCCACCCTTCAGGTCAGCAATCATAATCCACAATAGAGTGTTCTTTGCTTCAGTTAGTCACGCATACAAACCAGAGACCGAAGAATAGGTAGGAAAAGTGATAGATGGAAGGTCGTTATTGATCGAGTAGTGGTTTTTTGATAAACACAACTCAGGACAAATCATTAAAAAGCATCATCTTGCAAATTGAAGAAACAGAGCAAAGTACAACTGCAAAAACAAATTAGCTCCACTTGATATAAAATGATTTCCATGACAGCAAGCTCATTTTCCTCTTTGTCTCTAACTGAGGCTTTTAAACTTTAAAAGATATCCTCACTTTTAAGAACTGGACATTGTTTTTAAAGAGTGGAAGCATAAACTTACTGACATAGGTGAATTTTACTTCGTCAAATACGTGAAACAGTCTGGGCTGGGCTCTCAAGGCCGACTGGAATCTTTTGGTTCTCCAATCTCTCAGCCTCTTACCACCGCGGGTTCTTTGAAGCATTTGTAAATGAGGTAATTCTATTTTACACAACATTTCTTGTAAAAATTATTGTCTCTCTGTATATCTAATTAAAATAAAGATGTAATAAAGAATTTACTGCTTTAATTAGGACATAGATCTTAAAGCAATTATCGCATCATTAATAATTCTTTAACAGACTTTCTTGCACAAGATGAACAAAAAGATTTTTTTAAGCTGTGAAAAATCAATACACATTACTCATTTACATTAACAAAGCTACACAAAGTAATCTGAGGCTTCATTAAATTATTTCTCCTGTAAACTAGAGGAGTTTGGAGAGTCATTAGCTATTTATAACCTGGTGAAAATTAACTTAAAAAGCAGAACTCTTATCCATAACTGACTGCTTGTAGCAGTCTTTTAAATGAAGAGTCAAATAATAGCAATATGTTAGCAAGTAAAAAATAGCCTGATGCGATGCTTATGTGGAACTAAATGACAAAAGCCAGCCACCATTATAGTGTTATAATATGAGTGGTTCAAAACTCTGCTTGAAAAGTAAAAGCCTTAAAATTCTTCCTTTTAAGTTGTAGTGAAGGTCCCTCATCTCTATCCTGTACATGGACATTTGGTCTTTCAGGCAAAGTAGCACTGAAGAGATGCTAGGACACGTGACCTTAAAATGCGAGCCTGAGGGTACTGCGAGTAGTATTTTATGAATTTTGCTATTTTCTATAATTTCATGTAATATTACAGGAAAGAAGGGAAGAACAAAACCAAAGCAAACCTAAGCAAGGAATCAAACAAATTCCAGAGTTTATTTATTTATTTAGCCAAGACAGGAAAGACTGTGTTGTTATAAAAAGCCATCAATTGGGAGAAAAAATACTTGGTGATCTAAGTTGTAATCATATTGTCCTTTGTCAATAATTTGGAGGCTGTGATGGACCTCACTCTACATGACAGCAAAAGGCTCCAGATCACGTGGTGTCTAATTCCCCTGAGGAAGAACTGTCTAACAGATCAAGTGAAACAGCACATTATTGCAACAGCGACTTTGGGCCCTTTTTCAAAGTTGCTTTCTGAGCCCATTAAGGTGACAAATGATGAAGCAATTGATAAAGTCCTCAGTAAGCATAGCCTGGTTTGTGTACTGTAAGAAGCGATGATAAAATCATTAGCGTTAGGAAACACAACAATACTCACACCTGTCTGTGAACACATGGCTGAAAACTATTGCTAGACCCTTGTAAGAAACTTATTTCAGGAGTTGTAGAAGAATATGGAGAGAATTATTCACTAATTCTTCTAGAAAAATCACTGGAAAACACATTTGTAGTTTCTTATGTTAGTGTTCACAGCTTGGCCAGGAAGACTGCTGGAGCAATGGAAGGGACGGGCTCTGCAGCGGGGACTGGAAGGCTCTGTGTGTGTCTGCAGGACGTTTTACTGCACCGCACAGTACTACACAATGCAGGTGCAGACACGGAACGTGCAAACATCTGTTCCTCCATCACTGATAATCTTTGGCTTGAAAATAGTGCAGAAGACATGCCAAAAGCAAAGGTCACAACATTTTCAATTTTCTTCTACTATTTCTAAAATATAAGATAAAATAATTTTATCATTTATAATTCTTGGCATAGCTGGAATTATCTACAATGTTGATATAATTTAGAGATCAGGAAATACCATAGTCTTACCCATTAGGAAATGCAAAGTCATGGATGCTGCCAAAGGAATCCTTCTAACATACAGGGAAGGTGGCAGGGGATGCTGATTGTCCTCCCCATGTCCATATTCTGATTCCTCCCAGGAGGGAGGATCCATGAACTCTAGGTAAGTTCACAGCTGAAGATGGCCTAGTGTATAACTTCTGTCAATAGTAGATGTAGGGAAATTTCATGGAGCATCCTTTTGGAAACTTTCTTTAAAGCAACCAGAATATGTCTTTTGTCCCCTTTTTGCTCATTCCCCTTCCTTCCTGCTTCTAGAGTATTGATGAGATGGCTACAGCTGAAGCAGCCACATTGCACCATGCACTGGTTGACCTTGGAAATGGAAGCTTAGTCCATTTGGTCTGTTTTAACAAAAATACCATGAATTGGATGGATTACAAACACAACACACTTATTTCTCACAGTTCTGTTAGCTGGAAGTTCAATATCAAGATGCTGGCAGAATTGGAATCTAGTGAAGACCTGTTCCTCATTGGTGACGATTTCTTGTTTTGTCCTCACTTGGTGGAAGGGCTGCATGAGTTGCTTTAGATCTGTTTTATCAGGGGAATGATCCCGTTCCCAAGGACTCCACTGTCACAGCCTGAGCACCTCTGCAGAGACCCTACCTCCCAATACCACCAATCCTTGGGATTAGGATTTCAAGTTTGGAAATTTGTAGCAACACTGGATTAGTCTGTTTTCTGTTGCTATAACAGAATACCCAAGACTGAATAATTTTTAAGAGGTTTATTTAGACTCATGATTCTGAAGTCTAGGATCAGAGAGCCACATTTCACATTTAGTGAAGGTGTTATACTGCTTTCCAGCATGGCAAAAAAGCAGAAGAGCAAGCAGGAGCAGATAGGAGAGACAAAAAATCAAGAGCGGCATTGCCATATACCCATTCTCAGGAGAACAAACCCACCCTGTAAGAAAGACATGGACCTATTCAGAGAGCAGAGCCCAAAGATCTTCCACTACTCTCCATATTCTGACATTGCCAGACTGGGGCCAATGCATGAATTCTTGGGGACACACTCAAATCACAGCAGACACAGAACTTTGAGAGGTTAGCATATCTGTGCATAAGAGACTGACCCATGAGAGCCTTACAGAGCAGGAGTGGATGTTCTCAGGATCCTTCTTACCTTGTAGCTGGGCTGCTAAGTGAACAACTTCATGGGCCACTGTGGAAATGGAGGGCTTGCAAACAACATAATGTGAAGCAAGGTCTGCATAAGCATGGCTGTATCTTCCCTTGTAAAGCAATCTTGAATCTGTACCCGAATTTCCCCACTTCTTTATAGCTTCTGAATTTTGATTTCTGAAGCTTTTTCTTTTTCTGGACTTATAGAAAAAATTATCTACATTTCCCCTCATAAGTGTTTGGTTTTCTTTCTTAATATGTAACTTCTTATTCATCTGAATGAATCGTCTTTGAGTTGTTTATATAGTAGATTATGTGTATAATTTATACTAAAGTTCATTTCAGTGATCCTCAGGAAGCGCTTCCTCACCACTCCCCCTTCACTCCTATGACTACTACAGTTTTATTGTTCTCAGAACCACATGAATTTATATTTCTCAGAAGAAACACAAATAATCAATAAACCTATGGAACTGTTTATTAGCAATGCTGATAAAACTGTTTTGCTTAGCAAATAGGTAAAAAAAAAAATGCTGACATATATATGGTGAGACAGAGACTCTTTTGTCCTAGTGGTTGAGTATGAAGTATTTTCTGGGAAGCAATTTTGCAATTGCTGTGAGAACCTTATGAAAGTTTATATTCTCCATCTAGTATTTCCATATTAGGAAATCTACTTAATGGTATTAGTTTAAAATTTTAACAATGAGGTTCAAAGGTGATCATTTTAGAGTTATTTTTGGTAGTGAAATTTTTTTTAAAAGTATCTCTGATCGGAAACATGGATTAAATTATGGAACATTTATCACTAGGATATTACATTGCTATTAAAGGAATGTTCTTGAAAATATTTTAGTAAGATAGATCAAGAGTTACAATACGATGATAAGTAAAAAAATATATATGTTTTAATTTCAAGTAGGCACAGAAACATTACTTGAAGGAAACATACTATATAATGTTAACTCTTTAGGAGGTGAGATTGTGGTAATTTTTATTTTCTGTCTTATATTTTCCTGCACTGTCAAATTTTCCACAATGGCAATGAAGTTCTTACTGCAAGTCTAAAGAAAGCTTAAACACATAAATAAGATTGAACAAAACAAGAAGTAACATTATTTACAAAAAAATACTGAACCACAATTTTTACCCCTTGAATCAGTTACATGTAACATCACTGTTTTGCTGCCAAATCCTACATTCTCTCTCTCATTAATATCTTGATGAATATGAAATGAGTTATAGGCTGACTAGAAAAACGTGATTACTGCCTAATAGACGTTAACACAGAAATGCAGAGAAATACATCTATTCATATTCTGAATATTTTGATGATCAAACTGCCTGGAAAATGAAACTCCCCTAATTTGAATGTACCGGGTCAAGGAACATCACCAGAAAGGCAGCTACTTTGTCACCTGGCAAAGGGCCCTTGGTTGGTTTGACATGAAATAATCCCATATGCTCACTGGACAAGGACCCCTCTTACCTAAACAGATCTGAAAGTTCAAACACGTGAGAACATAGAAATATTGTCATCTAGAATAAATTAGATTGATGGCTTCAATAAAGGGTGACACAACCTTGGACAGAATGGCATTCTATTGATCATGGGAGCTGAATATAGAATAAAATAGTATTCTGATTAATTCCAAATTTCAATTTGCTATAAAACTCTTTAAAAATTATCTAAAATGACTCTAATGTATGCCCAATGATCTACAAAAGCATTCCTTGTAGTAATATTTATGTTGATGAAAATAGGAGAAAATAGAAAATTCAAGGTCTAACAATTCAGCTTTTTATATAAATGATATTTCTATACAATAAAATCTATGCCATAATTAAGAAGAGTGATGTCACAGGATATATTAAATAAAATGTGGTTATAGGACTGAAATCATTTTATATATTCATAACCATTCATATATATGTGCAAAAACCCTAAATTTTGCACCCGAACATCATCTCTAGTAATAGTGTCACAATTAATTTTTTTGATTTCTACTTATTTCACTTTGTAAATTTCTTGTGACAAAAAAGGTGACCCAAAAATCTAGTCAATCTTCTCATCTGTGAACCCATTAAATAAATTATATTAATAATATGTACTAAAGCATTATAACTGAGGTGAAATTTCGATAATTCTGAAACATTTATTTAGGCAAGTGGAGACAACATGCTATTTTAAGGCAGCTTTTCATTTAACAGTCGTATATATACTGCTCTTCCAAAGAGGGAGAGAGGAAATCAGGCCTTCAGTGGGGCATTTGATTATGTAAAGGGAAAATCTTACTGGAGAGATCAGGAGTTGAATTGACATTGGAGTTAAACTTTTTTGTATGGTATGATATTGATAAAAATTGTCCTCATTCTTTGTTGTTTATTTAATTTTTTTATTTCTGTTTAGCCAAGAGGTGAGCACAGGAGCCAGGAGAGAGGTGAGGGTGGAGTATGTGTGTCCCTTTCCTCCTGGGCTGCACAGGGGAACCAGAGTGGCTCCCTCGGACACTAGAGACATCTCGGCTTCACACATGGGAAACATAATCAAGGACATTATCAGTGGAATTGATGATCAGGAACTGCTCTGTATATCCTTGGCCTTCCATGTTCCAGGAACTTCCAATCTGCTTTGAAATGTAAGACACATAGAAACTTCCGGCAAGGTAAGTTGTGCTCCTTGTCAAGGCCTATTAATGAGCTAAGGCTGCGGCAACCTGATGTTAGGGAAATCACTTAGAAGATTAATATTCTCTTAGACTTAAAGGGCAGGGCAGAAAAACGCTTGAGTTTTCCTCCTTTTTCACCAACTACAATTATCTCCTGTATTAAGAAGGCATCGAGCTTCAAGGAATAGCAAACCCAGCTGAGAACAGCTCACATGTGCAGACATGCATTGTCACATGGAGCAGTGGGACAGTCCCTGGCACTGGCTCACCTATCACTGGTATTGTTAGAGACTCTGGCTCTTCCTTTCTTTGCACTCTGCTATCCGCGGCACACTAGATTTTTATCTTTGAGTTCACCGTGTCGTGATTGCAAGATGGGTGCCAGATCCTAATATTCTATTTGCATTCAAAGGCAGAATAAAAAGAGACAAATGCAGTTGCCTTTTCAGTGAGAAAGCAAATGCTAGCTCGGAACCACTGTCCTTGTCACCAGCGACTCTCTCTCAGATGTGCCCATGGCCACCCCTCACCAGAGAAGTGGCTGGGAAAGTATTTCATTGTTTCCCCAGCCTTTTAGAAAAATGAGCCAGGGAAAGTGGGACTAGGAGCTGCTCTTTGTAGCCCAGCAGTCTCTACCACTTCCTGTTGTGCTTTGGACATTAATACGACAATTTTTCTAGCAATTCTTGTTATTCCTTCAGTTGCTCTCCATAATAGTTACAGAGCATCTCTATTGTCTCACTTTGTCTGACAGGTCTAGGTATAGAAACACACACAAAACTGGAAGCTTGGAAGCATTAAAGACAATGACAAACCGACTGATGGTTTTGTAAATGCAAAGCATTTGGACAAGAGAACACCAACATGTCCTTCTGTCCTGGCGATAGGCAGCTGGGTGGGACAGGTTGCTGCCTCAATCCCTAGAGGGCCCAGCATTGTCTTTTACCTGCTTCTCTTCTGAGTTAGCTCAGGCTGCCGAGAAGGTACAGCTGCTGGAGAAAGGAATCCTACTGCGGTAAAGAGTGAATATCCAGAGGCGTCTACACCAATGCTCCTCGAGTTGTTTCATGATTGTCCTCTGGAGGAGCCTTTTGAGATTTTTTTTTTCTAATTATTTCCCTCATAAAAATGTAATAGATGGATATATGTTTTTAATAAGTATATGCATATTTACTTTGTATGTGAAATGTATATACTGTCCAGGATTCTCCTGTCCCCATACTCCAAAGTGATTTTTGCTCCCTTGGGGATGATAGTGCCTCGCTACACACACTGAGCTTGTGGTCTGCAATGTGAATGCTACTTACTGAGGATGGATTAATGGAAGGAATTCAGAAAATATCTGAAATGAGCCTTGAAGAATGAAAAACAATACATACGGAAGAAGAAGCATTAGATGTTCTGGGAATATAAGAATAAAGCTGAGGCAGAAGAACAGTAGGAAATGTAGAGATGATGGAGCATGTGGAGTCACAGGTATGGATGGGCGATAAAGAGATATGATTCTCAAACAATGGTATCTCTCAGATTGTACACTCAAGGCTCTCAGTGCAGGCAAAGGGCTGAACTGTAACAAATGGAGAACTCATTACATGGAGGTGAGATCATCGAGCTGTGGTGGTTTAGGTGATAATTTGCAATTTCACTGGTTTTCCCATCTTTACTTTTACTTCTCAAAACAGCTGCCTCCAACAGACCCTACCTAGAGGATCTTTATGAGTTCAGATAAGAATACTTCTAAATTTCTATTGCAAAGAACAATCCAGCTCATACAGTTAAACAATGACTGTATACCCACAGAAGTGACACTCAGAGACCTAATGGCATAGTAAAAATGACCCAGTCAGGAAAAAGGCTGCATGAATTCTCAAATGTCCACCTCTCCCCTGAGCTTCCTACAGCAAGAAAAACATCTAGAAGCACAGGCACAAATAAAATTTGCTTTATGCTTTATGTTTTTTTCCCCAAAATGGGCATAATTAATTTTGCTGACACAAATACACAAGAGATTAAAGAAGAAAGGCACCATGTGGGTGAGAAGACAAACCCATTTTTGTGTTAATACACTGGAGAAATAAGCCCAGACCATTCATGCATGTGAAAGCAATATTTCTAGTGCCTCCAAGGTCAGCAAGACCTCTGGTTAAAAACAAACTAAAAAGCTACTGTATGAATGCAAATACAATAATATCACACAATGTATCTCACTAAACCAACATTTCAAACAAAATTACCTAAAAAACTAAGGGAAACTCAAAAAGATCCTTTTCATGTGCTCTCTGTAGTATTATTTCATCCTCCTTAGAAAAACACCCATTTTGAAAAGCATAATATACACACATGATACACACCCCCCACCCACACACACACACACAAGCACAGAAAGGATAGGATCATTTCAAGAAATATGTAGTAAAAATAAAAGTTAAATTGTCTTTGGGGACGTCAATGAATTACATGTTACAGATAGATCAATTCCTATTGTCTAACTCAAAAAGGAAGAAATCTTGGCAGATTTTCCCCACTGATTTTATTGACGCTTTTATTGTTATAAAGAAATCTATTGATTATTCTAATTCTTATTTCATCTATCTGGAAAATAAATCTGTATAAGAATGGTGCCATTCAAAGCTCAGTGGCCCCCAGCACTCCCCTTTCTAAATGGACAGGGAAAATCATTACTTGAGATCCAATATCTTTTCACCACATGATCAGAATGCAAGACTTGTAAGCAGGGGCATAGGTTAGAATTTCATAAAAGATGACTCCCTAAATCAATTTGGTATCCAATAATAGACACAGGTAAAGGACATTAGTGAAAAAAAACTGATGAAAGCTGAATAAAGCCAGTAGCTTAGTTAAAAATAAGGTATCAATATTACATCTCAATTTTGATAAATATACTTGGTTATATGAGATGTTGCTGTTGTTATGGTTTGGATCTAAAATGTTTCCCCAAAGGCTCGTGTTTTCAGAGTTGCAGCTTTTAGAGGTAATTCTTTCAGGAGGTCTCTAACTTCATTAGAGGCTTATGTATTCATAACTTTGTGGTGTATTGGGAAGCAATGGACACTTAGTTGTTGGGGTCTAGTTGAAGGAAGTGAGTCATGGGACATGAATTTTGGGACTATCTTGTCTCTAGTCCCTTCCTTAGTGGCCCTGGCTCTTTCTACTTCCTGGTTTCCATGACATGACCAGCTCTCCCCTGCTGTGCTCTTCCACCATGATGTTTCTGCCTCACCACAGGCCTAAAAGCAATGGAGCATGCTTACCATGGACTGATGCCTCTGAAATTGTGAGCCAAATTGAACCTTTCCTCTTTTAAATTGATATTTCCAGGTGTTTTGTTCCAGCAATAGAAGCTGCCTAATATACTATTCTGTGGGATGGAAGAAAAGTAGGTGGGAATTCCTGTACTATTCATGGAATTTGTTCAGTACACCTAGAATTATTACGAGATGAAAAGTTTATTTACAGAAAGACTTCTCTCCAGTTGACCAATCCTGGAGAACACCCTTAGTATTCTCTGGCCAAAACCATGTTTTGTTATTACTCTTCCACCTCAGGCATTATTTTGGCCCTTTTGAATATAAAAGCATTTAATACATGCCTGATGAATTTGTTGCTACAATGTAAAAAAGATACTCCAGGCTTAAAGTTGGAAGCCTTTGGATGGGATTGATCATGATGAGCGATCTTGTGTTAGGCATTTATCCTCTCAGTGCTTCCACCTCTCCACTAAACCCTCGCAAGAAGGACCCCTGTCTGGCTCAGCTCTGCAGCCTGGATCCCCACTTCCTGCAGGGACATGGAACAAGCAAGAGCTCAGCGTCTAACTTAGTGTAAGATTCCAGGTCTTCCATGAACTAAGGAGGCAAAATATTTAACATTTCTGAGGTTCAGTTTCTTCATCTATAGAGTGAACCGCTGAGGCTATCAAATAACATGATACCAACAGCACTCGACAAGCTGGAAGATTAGTATGCTTTCTCTGCAGAATAGCACCTTTCACATGGAATTTTATTTACTTTTAATCTTGAAACATTTTTCTAGTATTTATCAAGTGTCATATCCTATTCTAAATGTTTCTCCAATAGTAACTTATTTTCGTTACCTTAACCTAATGAGGTATTTGCTATTATCCCATTTGCAGATGAGGAAATAGAGGCATAAAGAAATTAAGCTGTATGCCAAAGTCAAGCTAATAAGTGGAAAGATCTGGAATTTGTACCCACACAGTGCAGTTCCACAGTCTGTATTTCTGAAACACAAGGATATAAGAGGGCGTACTCTACTAAGAATTACACAGAATGAGGTGCCATGTTTGTCGCATTGCCTGTGGTCTCCCGAGAGTGCCCAGCACAGAGCAGCTGCTCACACCCATGCTGCCGATTGCATCCATGCAGAGCATCCCCACGGTCAACCCTTGCCGATCTGACTAGCGGCCCACCTGCTTACCAGCATCCCCCACACTGCAGGAGAGTACAGCTGGTCTTCATCAAGGATCTCCCATGTTTTAACGCCTGTGTCTGAAACATTAGACTCTCATTGAAGCTTAGAAGCCAACATTTAAGGGGCATATGGGTATTTCCTCTTTCCTCCCGCAGAAATCAGAGCATACACAGAGTTCTGAACACCCTTCCCAAAGACACATAACTTATCAGAAGTAAAGTCAGGATCAGATTCCCACAATTCCTGCTTCCAAAGCTCAGAATTTTCCAAGACACCTGTTGGCTTCAGAAATGAGATCATTTCTGGGATGTTTTGTTTCAGAAGTGGCTGTTCTTTCATTTGACCCGGGTCTCCTCTTGTACGCCTCCCCAGAGAGATTTCCCTGACCCGTCACATAATTGCATTACATCCTCTTGTTATCCTTTTATTCTGCCTTATTCTTTCCTCCACTGCATTTATCATTATTATTACATTTTGTGATGTTACTGCCTCCTCACTGATAAGTTCTATGAAGATAAGGAACATACCTGTCTTGCCGACCACTGAATCGCAGGACCTCTAAGAATGTCTTCCAAGCAGGATGATCATCGACACCACCGAATGATCAAATACAGCCCTGGGTTTCCTACCTTCTAAATCTTCATGAGCTTAGAAATAGCCCTCTGCTGCTGATCACAAACTGTTGTAATTCACCTTTCGTTTTCTTATCAGGAAACAATTGGCCTTGATTTATTTTTATCACTTTATTTATACATCTCCTGCAAGAATGAAGCATTGATTTTCCTAAGAGTTAATGTTAATAGGATCAATAAACCATGACAAGGATGTATCAAAGTGTCATCTCTTCACCCAGGCTCGGGGCAGGCAGTGCTGCCAGGAGACGGCACCTGCTGAAATCTGCCCAGCTCTGATGATCAGAAAGGAAGCACAAATCAGGGAATTAGGAGTGAACCCAAGCACTTTGATGATCCAGATAACACACCAAACATAGCGCCACTGGGGTTCTGCAAGCGAGAGTTGTGTTTGAAAGCTGCCTTACATATGGTCCGCACTAAAGCCAGAGTATGTGAGGGAGGCAGCCAGGGGCAGGGGTCATGTGAAGAATTAGTTCCTTTGCTGGAATCCTATTTTGAATGTTTGGGGGTAAATTGGAACAGCTATTTCTCTGGTAGTCTCATCTCTTAACTGCTTCTGGAAGCTTCCTGTTCCTATGCGTGTGAAACAGGCAGCCAAAGGGAATGAAAGAGCCCACTGCTTAATGGTGAAGCTAAATGGGCTTTGCAGACAGGTTTTTTGACCTGTATACCTGTGGTCTCCTTTCCTCTCATCTCTAGACTCTGATGATACCCAGGCAAGCAGGCCTGCTGTGATGAAGACACACAGACCAAAATTCCTCCCACTCCAGGCCCTCTCCAAGCTACATCAAAGCACTACATCTTCGAATGTCCAGGGGAGGGCTGCTGGCAGAAGCATGCAGGTGTTCTCCTGAGATCACACATGCTGGGGCAGATGACCTCTCTCCCACCCAAGTCGATCATTACTTAGACTCTCACCGTGGCTCCAAAGGCAGAAAGTCAGTAGAAACAGCTGGAGAGCTTTTGTGTCCTACGATTTCCCCTGTCCCACTTTAGACCTACTGATAAAGAGGTTCAGGGCAGGGATGGTAATTAGAGAATAAAAATCTATAGTTTTAAGTGCCTTCAAGGGATTTTAATAGGACTTTAAAGCTAATATATATTTAAGAACCATTCTTCAAAAATTCCACTGGTTCTCAATTATGAAATTTAAACTTAATTGTGTAAACTTCTGATTGGCTTTTAGATTTGATGAAGAGATTAGTAAAGCACACTTCTAGGTATGTCTGGGTGGGTCACAGAAGAATGATCTTGGGTACTATATAAGGTCTCTGGCCCCTTCCTTTCTGGTGCTATTCTCCTGTCTTGCTTCCTGACTCCCACAGACTAAGCATTTTTTGCTCTGCCACATCTTCCTTCATGATATTCCTGCTTTGGAGCCAGCCAACCATGGACTGGATCCTCCCAAGACATAAGCAAAATCAAGTATTTCCTCCTTTAAATTGTGGGTGGCAGGTACTCTGTCCTAGTAACAGAAAGTCAGCATCAATCATAGCAGCACATCATCTGAATCACGTGTGAAGAATATAGACATACATGCATGTTCTATTCTAGACCAAGGTTTCTATTTTGTAGGGGGCTGTCCTTGGTCTCTACCCAATACATGGCTCCTCTCCTACCATAAAGCAGAAATGTCTTCAGACATTGCCAATTCCTCATGAAACACAACATTATATGCCCTGCTTCGGCTTGGTGGTGGTGGTGCTAGATCATCTTGCATCTTGTATTTTCAAGCTCATAGTAAGCCCAAGTCCTTCTGACATCTCCATTACATCCATCCATGCTCTCTTAATCCCTGCTCACTTTGGTTGATACATGTATCTTCAGTATACACGAGGACACTGTATTTCAGGAAGATACCAAGTGTGCACCCTGAAGTGGAGTCCAGCTGGTCTACATTTATTGTTTCATGTTCATGACTTAAACAAATGGCTCACAAAAGGGAATGGACAGCTGGTAATAAATAACTAATGAGGACAATAATTTTTTTAAAAGCACACTAGAAGAGCCAAGCACATTTTTACCCTGCAGGAAATCGGCAAAACAGATTCACTTACTAAATATCTCACCAGTGTCTACACTGTGCCAGTCAGTGAGCAATCAGACAAGATAGTTTTGGAACTTATCTAGAAGGGAAGAGACAAATATCATGCAAGCTAACACAACAAGTAAGATCATTTTAGATGGTCTTCAGTGCCATTAAAGAAATAAGTGATGTACATTGGAGAATATGGGCAGGGCTACTTTAGAGAAGAGTTGAAGGGATATTTGAACCTAAAACTGCAAGTGACATAAAAATTGGTTCAATCTCCCAGGAAGGTAATTTGTCATTGTATGTCAGGGGTTGTAATATGTTCATTTTATCGAATACTTTAACATATACTGTATAGGGTATCTCTGAAAATATGCCCCAATGATACCACTGCTAGGAAAGGACATCAAGGAAATTTTCAAAGTACTGTAAAATATCCCAATACTAGAAAGACAAAGAGTTTACAATATTTTATAAATCTACTGAACTGTCAGCAAAAGAGAATATTTCAATAAGTTATGATATACCAACTCTAATGTGGATAATGTTTAATATACAATGTAAAAAAGCTGTAAAATGAGCCCAGGCAGGAAGATGAGACAGGAGGATTGCAAGTTCAAGCCTAGTCTGGGCAACTTTGTCTCAAAAAAGAATTTTAAAAAAGGCTGGGGACATAGCTCAGTGTAAAGGCCCTGAGTTCAATCTCCAGTAACACACAGACACACACAAACACACACACGATAAAATATTCAAATGTTTAGGAATATAATTTGAAAAATGTTACAAATTTGTCACATGTTGTATTTAGGACTCAATATGTAAGAAAAATTGAGAAAAAAATCAACAAACTAATAATGATATGCAACAGGTATCTTTTATTAGGAATTATTTTTGTTTTTTCTGTTTTCTAAGTTTTCTAATACATTTTCTAAATGTATTATTAAACGTTTAGTAAACCTTATCTAAAAGGCTTAGGACCAAAGTGTTTCAGATTTCAGAATTTTTTGAGTTTGAGTGTTTCCGTAAGCTTTACTGATTAAGCATACGTAATTCAAAATCCAAACTACTCTAAAACTTTAAGCAGTTTCATATTTTAGAGCATTTCGCATTTCAGATTTTTGGATTAGGGGTGCTTGATCTGTAAAATAATGGTTCAAATTTCTGGTTGAACTCTTTTCTTGAATTTTCACCTATACAATCCAAATCTCTCTCTCTCTCTCCTTCTTCTTCTTTCTTTTTCTTTCTTTTTCTTTTTTTTTTCTAGTATGGGAGTTTGAACCCAGGGTCTTCACACTGAGCTACATCCCCAGCCCTTTTCATTTTTGAGACAGGGTCTCACTAAGTTGCAAAGTTGCCCAGGATGGGCTCAAATTGGTGATCCTCCTGGCTCAGCCTCCTTTTTTGAGGCTTGGCTTAGATCCTACATCCAAGAAACCTTACGTGATTGCTCTAGTCCCAGCCATAGTTTATTGTTTTCTGTTTATTGCTCCCAAAACATTTTTGCCCTCCTCTTATAAGCTGAATTATGTTTTACAAAATTCATGTGTTGAGGTCCTAATCCCCCAAACCTCAGAATGTCATTGTATTTGGATTTAATGCCTTTAACAAGGTTCTTAAATTAAAGTGAAGTAACTAAGGTGATTCCTGGTTCAATAACACTGGCATCCTCATAGAAGGAAGAAATTCAGACACACACAGAGACACTTAGAAATCTCACACACTTGGAGGAAGGACCATGTGAGGACACAGAGGGGGCATCATCTACTAGAAAGGATGGAGGCCACGGGAGACTCCAGATAAGCCCATCCCTGGATGTTGGCCGTCCAGCTCTAGAACCATGAGAAAGTAACTTCTTTTTGTTCAAGCTACCCAGACTTTGATATTTTATTTTCATAGCCCTAGCAGAATTATATGCCCTCCTATTGTGGTTCTATTGGATTTACAGTTAGCAGTATATTTATTTATTTATTTTTGTTCTACTAGTGAATCTGCCAATTGTGTGTAAGAATTTGCTTTATTTGCCTTTGCATTTAATTATAAAGTCTTTGACAGTTTCTTACACATAATAACCACACATAATAAGACTGTTGGCCAAGATAAATTACCTGAACGTTTTGTCCTTAAACAACATATTAATCTACTTTGTATACTATAATGAAATACTTGAGGCAGGTCAATTTTAATTAAAATGGAGGTCTGTTTAGCTTATAGGTCTGAAGGCTCATGGGCATGGCACTGACATCAGCTTAGCTCTGGTGAGGGCCTCTCGGCTGTGTCACACCATTTTGAGAGAGTGCATGTGTGAGGAAGAGATCACACCCCAAGGCAGGAAGGTAGACAGCCTGGGATCCCAGATCTCTTTTGAGGGAACGACCGCTAATTGACCTGGCAACTCCAACTCCAGCCCCACCTCTTAGAGGCCCCACCACTCCCAGTCTCTTTGCCTGCCCCAGGGACCAAGCTTACAACATAGGAAACTCTGGGGACACATTTATACCATATCCAAACCATCTCAACCAACCTGTGGACACAGTACCTGTGGAATTTGAAACAAACAGAAAAATAAATAATATTTTTAAGAAATTCAGTCAAAAGGAGAAATTTATATTTTAAAAAATAAAAATCACTTGATAAAGATGCTCTAAAAATATTTGCATAGTCAGCAGTTATTTCCACTCCCAAATATAAGCACATGAGATGCTTTAAAAACTGCATAGCTATAAAGCCCATTAATATTTTTGTCGCTGAGTTTCAGAAGTATCAAATACTCTTCCCCATGTCTGTAAAAGGATCATATATACATTACATTTTCAAAGGAATATTTTAGCAAATTATCTGCTATAATGTCCATACGTTGAAAACTCACTTTGGAAAATGTTTTAATGTCTGACATAAATTTTTGTATATCAAATATACGCTGATATTTTCCAACAGTACAGCTCAACTCAAATAATAATTCCTTTCATCTCAAAATTTCTAAGATTTCTCAATGCTCACATTTCAAAGTTCACTATGAGTCCAAAACTTCAGTATCACCTGCAAATTTATTAGAAATGCAGAATTTCGAGCTCCACCTCAGCCTACTGAATCACAATTCGCTTTTTAATGAGATCACCAGATGATTGGTGTGCTCATTAAAATTGGAGAAGCACTGCTCTAGAATATGGTTCTCAGGATTAAACGACTTGTTCAACCTTTCCATCATGAGGATTTGTCTGAAGAGATGAAAAGGTTAGAATTTTCCATGGTTGGAACCAGGGCGATTATAAGATTCTTTACAGTTTTTGCTTTGTTTGTAAGCAAATGAGGAGAAATGACAACCAGGCAAGACCATTTAAAGTCAGAAAGCATCTCTAGTTTAGTTTTTCTGGGTCTATCTGTAACTCAAAGACAGTATCCCAGACAGGAGGATGGATGGTGTAAAGAAATCTAGTGTCCATTAAATAAATCACAAAGTCGATAAGGAAATAGGTGAAGGTACAAATAAAGAACCATCGAGAATCCTTCTGAAATGACTTAAAGCCAACCCAGATATGACAATTTTAAAATAATAGGATATTCCTGAGTTTCAGGGGCAACGATGAAAGGTGATCGCTAGAAGCTATTTTACTTTACTCTAGGGTTAATCAGATGCTTTTTAAAAGGGCTTTGCACTCTATTAGTAATTAAAAATATGGAAATGGATATGAACAAACAACTCTATGATATATAAAGAACAAAATATTGACTTTTCCTTTTTCCCTACACCTAAGCACTGATTTCACAGATTTTAATTGTATTTATGGCTCATGAGCAAACTTAACGGTAAAAATGTGCTGTGGAGAGAAAAACATTTCTTCCCAGGAGCTCAAGCTGCTTTCTAGACATTATCTCATTAATTGCTCCCTTAAATCTTTCTCATCGATTTTTATATTTTTTGAACCAAGGACTTCACTCTTTTTTGCATATGAAGGAAAGAGTTCACTTCAATTGAAATTTAAGATCTTAAGCATCCTTTAAAACAGAAATGTTATAGTTCAACTGACAAGAAGTCACCAAAGGGGCTTAAAAACAAACAACAAGCTCCAAAGTGACAAGACGAAGTTGTTTATTTATTTACGGACTAGCCGAAAGTTCTGAATATGCCTTGGGAAGAATATACAAGGAATGTAAATACTGGCTTAATGTACCTAAGTCATATCAATCAGAAAGATGTGTGTGAAGATTAGAGATGTGCCGAAATCTCAATTTTGAAAGGCAAAACAAAATGCTAGTATACATTATTAAATAAACCACATGAAAAAAAAAATACCGCAATGGTCACTAGTGAGCAGTAGGAATCTGCCGAGAACAAGGGCATGCCGAACCAGCCACATTTCTGATTTCGACAAAATTATCAGTTTGATAAAATAAAGGAATTCATGGATGCCACAGAATTTAAATAACAATGGTAATAATTGTTTGTCGAGTACTTCTCATCTGCCAGAAACTGTGGCAACTTATGTCCTACAGTTATCCCACAGTTATATCCCCTTTTAATTTTTTTTTTTATTTTGAGACAGAATTTTGCTAAGTTGTTCAGTCTGAGCTCTAAATTATGATCCTCTTACCTCAGCCTCCTAGAATGCTGAGATTACAAGCATGTAGCAACACATCCAGATATTATCATACCTAACACAGTGTAAATGCTATGTAAATCATTACTATACCGTACGTGTTCAGTACACACATAAGTTTTTGCGAACATTTTTGATCCATAGTTGGTGGAACTCATGGAGGTGAAGCCTAAAACTACAGAAGGGCCAGAACATTCTTGGAGTCCTTCATAGCCACCTCCTCTTCACCCCGCCTTGCTCAGTGCACACCTGCATCTCCCGGGACCTTCAGGGGTGCTGGCAAACACTCACCAGCATGCTACTAATGTGCAGTATACTTCCACTCACAGCTCTCATCACAACTGAGAATTTCCTGTTGGCTAGAATTTTTCAGGAGCTAGAAAGTCCACTGAAGGTGATAGAAACTATGTCCATTTAGGAGACAGGTAACAAGAAGTTAAAGAAGAATTTCTTAAGCAGAAGAATCAGTGACAGAGAAGACCAGGTCTGGGGTACGCAGGATGCTGAGAGGAGTACTGGAATCTGGAGGGATGTAAAAAGTCCTAGCTGATGAAAAAAAGATATTTAAAAAAGAATTTCAGTTATCAAATGTAGACATAGTGGTAGAATTATTTTTAAAAACTACTTAATAACTCCCAAGTAAGAAAACTCTTTCAGATTATGATCATCAATTAAAAAAAAATCTGGATGGAAGGTTGAGTAGGACGTTTTCCAAGTAGAATAACAAGAAAAGCATTGCCTGCTCTCACTGAGCAACCAGAGCAACAATGAGATGAGGAAGTGTGAATTCCTATGAAGACTACCTACGATGTATCTTTGCCACAAAACTCCCCTGAATTTGAAATTATTCAAATCTTGAGAGTTAACTTCCAGGTGTTAAAAGCCAATGAACACATCCAGAAATCTAGAAGATTCTATAGTTCGATTGAACCCAGCTTCTTAAACTAGTCAATAGTACAATAAAATAAAATAAAATAAAAGAAGTAATGAAACAACTACTAAACATACAGAGGCTTAAGAAACATAACATGAAGTAATTTACAGGCCTTGTTTCATTTTTGACTTAAATCAATGTAAAAAGACATTTCTGAAAAAAGCAACTAACTTTCAATGTGGACTACAGACTATATGATATCATAGAATTATTGTTAATTATGCATAAGGGATACGGGCATCAATATTTTGTTTAAAAATACATACTTTTAGATACGTATAATAAACTATATGGATGTAGAATGATGGTGTATGGGATTGTTTGTTCATTTGTCTGATTTGAGTTACTGGGGATTGAACCCAGGACCTTCACACTGAGCTATATTCCCACTCCTTTCTTAATTCTTATTTTGAGACAGTGTCTTGCTAAGTCACTGAATTGCTCAGGCTAGGTTTGAACTTGTGATTCTCCCACCTCAAATACTGGGATTAAAGGTGTTCACCGCCATGTCCTGTTATGTTTTTGAGACAGGATCTAGCTATGTAGTCTAGGCTGGCCTTGACCTTTGTTTCTACTTCCAAGTGCTGGGATTATAGTGACAGATACCATAACTGGTTTGGGATTTGCATTAAAATAATCCAGAAGTTGGGGTGGGGGAGGCAGATGACCAAAGCAAGCATGTCAAAATCTCAATAATTTTGGAATTAAAAAAAAAATTACATAGCAAATGTGAGAAGAAAAGTTGCAAGGGTACCAGACTATAAATAGAAAAACCACTTTTGTGGTCTTTTTGGGAAATGATATAACTTGGACTGAGGGGAGGAGCACATAGTGGGTCCTCAGTAAAGATTTTGTTAAATGAAGCAATGACAACAAGTGGAGTTTTTATGTGCTCACACAGTTTTAAAAAAACTTAAGAAGATGGAATGTGTTCCTTTTGAAAGTCATGATAATTTCAAATCAAAATTTAATAGGAAAAGAGTTCTAGACTCAAGAAGGGATAGAGCCTAGAATTCTTCTGATCATATTTTGCCCAGAGAATTTTCTCCTATGAGTCTGTCATAGTACCTGGAACCTCAGCATTAGAGGTAGCTGGATCTTTTGACAAATGTTGCTGAGAGTCCTTGGTTTATAATGACTAAAGTGATTGTTTTCTCACAGTATCAAATAAGGGAAAGGTCAGCCATTTAAGGCAATGACCCTACTTTCACATGATGCCTCTGTCAAGGTGTTCTCACTGGGGTACACAAGAGTGAAACTACTCCAGTGTGCAGTGGGGAAGTGTATCTAAACTCCTTACACAGAGCTTCACTATTATTTACTTAAGACTCTGTTATTTGACTAGAATTAAGATTTAATGTACTGGGTTTGTTCTTTGTTCCCCTCATTCAGTGGAGAATTCAACAGAGTTTTCTGTCTTATTTGGCCAAGCCCTTATTTAAGGGTAACCATGCTGTGAACTGAATCCAGGGGCCCCGGCTAGACTGTGAGCCTGGAGAGCGGCCGCCTCTCCTCCCCGCAGGACCCCACGTGGCGCCGGACCCATTTATACAACAGCACATCTGGCCGTGTTCCCAGAGGTTGGATTTGAAAGTCTGTCTATTGAATTGTTGATTCTGGGAAAGGTCTCCCTCTTTGAATATTGCTGAATTTAAAAACTAGGTAGAGACCAAGTGGCGGAATTAGAAAAATGCTATGTGAAAGCCCAGATTAAATAATAGATACAGAACAGTCTTCACTGAACAGATCTACTAAACGAAAGCGACTAGATACCTCGGAGTCAGACTGCAGAAAGTGCAAGAGGAGCGTGATGGCGGCTTGAGAAGAAGCGGGTATACAGGCAGCTCGGGCAACTGTCTGGGGTGCAGGGAGGCCTCAGGAAGTGGGGGACGGGATGGTCACCTGAATCTTACGGATCTAATGATGAAAAATGAATATTTATGTTTAATGATATTGGCTACAAACATTCTGACCTGGAAATGGGACCCCACAAGAATTCATGGTCACTAAATAAAGGCGGAAAGAGCCTAAGTATCCACAATAGGGGATCTGCCCCAAAATGACACTAGGACCATGTAATGGGACAAACTGCTTTAAATAATGCCCATCATATATTTAAGTGGAATATTAGGTAAACCAAAAGGACACAAAGGTAATAGGTGTTGCCAGATCATTTCTTGTGTCTTTGCTTATCTGATTTTCTAATTTTCTAAAATGCATTCCTAACATACTTTAGAAAAGCACTTGCCTCCTATGGCAAATCTTTACACTTTAAGAAGAAATTATAGATTGGAAGGGATAAGAGAAAAGCCACGCTTTGGGAATTTAAGAAAGGAAAAAGTGAGTTGCAGTGCCAAGTCTTTTTTTGAAGCATCAGGACAGATAAGTTTTCCTAAACTGGTTTCTTACAGCACATTGTTCCATGGAGGTTAATAAACAGATTCGGAGGAGAGGAAAAGGAGCTTGTCTGTGCTAAAATAATACTGGAAAAACCCAAGAAAAGCTTTAAGATGGGTTTCTTCATTGCAGAATTTTTTGCAACCTGAATATATTAATGTTTATAATTAGTTTCAAGGGAAGAAATTTTTTTTTGTTATGTAAATCCTCCTGCTCAACTAATAATAACTCACTGGGACATAGTTTAGGAATCCCAGAGCAATGGAAAGAGGTATGGGACAGGAAAAAAAAAAAAAAAACAAAAAACAACCTACGGGAGTTAAACTCTATTTTGGGGTCATCTAATCATGCGAAGTAGCAATTTCTACTGTAAAACGGTGCAGTGTAACCCAACTTTATATATTAAGGAAGGTGGATAACAACTTCAGTTTGTGTAAGGCTTTTCAATTTCTGAAGCAACTTTTCTGCATATGCTATCTTAGGAGAGGCTTTAAATGAAATGTCCCTGAAAGTGCTTTGGAAGTCTGAAGTATACAACATAAAGTAAAAAAGGAGGTTTTATAACAGTACCAACTCTAATGATATGTTAACCTCTAACTCAGGGTCAGAACATTTTTCTGTAATGAGCCAGATAATCAATATTTGTAGGCTTGCAGCATGACATGTGGTTCCTAACTACTCAACTCTGCCACAGTAGCATCGAGGCAGTGTATGCAGTACAGAAAGCAAGGAACGCGGCTGTGCCTTACACCGGCTATGCTTCATTTACAAAAACATGCAGCGTGATAGAATTAGCCCCTGCACCAAAGTTTGCTATAACTTCTTAGACTACACACCAACAACTTGTGTTTGACACAGATTCATGAGAAGATCTGTATTCTTTTTATGTTGAGAGAGAGAGAGAGTTTCCTTAATCGAGTCTCTTTCATTAACTGTGGCATAAAAGTACATCTGTCCTGTCATTCCCTCCAGAGGAAAATGGGGGGAGGGAGTCCTGAATGGTGATTAGGAACAAAGGGACACGTGTGCTAATTTAGAGTGAATGAAACCAAATTAAGGCTGTTATCTAACTAAAATTAAGGATAGTTGAAAATTTATGGCAGTGACTTAGAGGAGGATAGATCCCTGTAAATGTGTTTATCTTAAACATCATTACTTATCAGATGTGAAGGGAAAGATACATAGAACTTGTTTCAATTAAAAGAAATAAGCTCCGGGAAAAATAAATGTAGAGTTTTACTGAGCTCTTTAGTCTATGTCAACAGATTCCAATATTTTTAACTGTTGGACTGAATTAGCTAATATTGGCTATTTAACCAAATTAGTCAAAAAAGTTAAATCACTTAAGCCTTTTTAGCTTCAACATGTTAACTGTTTTAACTGTACAAAAAATGGAGGGCAGATTCATGGCTCTTAAACATATACTTTCAAGTTTGAATTCTGTCTCTACCATTGTACTTCCTGAGATCAGACTTGATTTTTGTGGTTTTGTAATAAAGCAGGTCGATGCACGGTGTGCTTAGACTATAGTTCACTCCTTCCCAAACCCATGTTGAGGGTTAACTCCTCAATGCAATACTGTTGGAAGGCATGGCCTAGTGAAGGGTTTGGCTCATGCATGAGTTGATGTTTTTCTAGCACTCACGAACTCTTGTCCTCGGAACTGGATTAGTTACTGTAAGAATGAGGTGTCATGAAGCAAGGCTGCTCTCACCCTTCGCACACTGGCTCTTAGCACACACCTGCTTGCCTTTCCACTCTCCTGGTTTAGCTCCAGAATATGCCCCGAAAGGCTCAGGTGTTCAGAGGTTGGGCTTCCAGAAGATGACAGGATCAAGGGGGCACTGTAGGCATCAGTGAATTAATCCACCAAAAAGGTCAGCAGTAAATATGCTCTTAAGAGGTGGGGTCACTGGGGGCGTGACCTGGAAGGGTGTCTCTCCCCCCTTGCCTCTTCCCTTTGCTCTCTGCTTTTGGCCACCACGACATGAGCAGCTTTTCATCTGCTACATCCCACTGCCATGCTCTTTCTGCCTTGGAGCCAGCCAAACACAGACTGAAACTGTGAGCCGAAATCAACCTTGCTCCTTTAAGGTGTGGGTGTCAGGTATTTTGTCCCAGAGATGGGAAGCAACTAAGACATCCACCATGCGCCAGGTAGATGCTGGTGCTGTGGTCTTGGACTTTCTAGCCTCCAGAACCAACAGCTCAGATGAGCCTCTTTTCTTTATAAATTACTCAGCCCCAGGTATTCTGGTTTAAAGTAAGAGGACATGAACTAGGACAACACAGTTGAAATTCCAAATTTTGGTGGAGACAAATTAAATTACCATTTTAGATTCACCAAGGCATAACTTTGAGCATATCTGACAAAAACAAAAACAGAGTTGCAACAATAATTCTATTTCATTAATATGAATAAAATCATTCATATAATTTAATTTTAAGGAGTCCAACATTCTCCTGCTGTAGCTAGCCAAACAAACACACTTGACTGCCCATTCGACAGTGGCCCATCACACATAGGCAGCAGCCCTTTCAACATCTCTACCCACCTCCTTACACTAGTTATTTGATGTAGCCTGTAAGTTCTTTGATGTAGCCTGTTTTCCAGAGACTCCATCTTGTCTGACCTCTGCTTCTCTTCCTCTCCTTAGTTTCTACAAATCCTAAGCATCCTTCAATTTCAACTCAAGTTCTCCCCCTAAGAAATCCTCATGAAGGACTCAGGCCCCAAATGATTAATCCTTCTGATCAGTTCCTAAAGCACTTGTTTTCATCATGAGTTACTTGTCACTCAACGGATATAACTTTTGGTTGCTAATGATGTCTCATCTCTAAGCATCTGGAAGGCAGGAACAATCCTTTAAAACTCACTCTCTCGCGTGTTGGGAGGACAGCTGGGTGGATGAACAAAGCATCTATCTCAACCAGACTGCCAGAGGCTGGAGGGGAAGAACTGCGACCAATAATAAATATTTACCTGAATTTTACATTTATTAAGTGATAGTTCCCTCTCATAGTTCAAAATCCTAACCATGAATTTGATACATATACACAGAACCTCAATAAACAGAGAATTCCAAGTGAACTCTGAGGTTTAGAAAATCTATAGATTAAAAACCAGTATTACAGAACAAGATTTTTATAATTAATAACTAACCCAATATTCTAAATTTATAAAGCGCCAGAATATTTCCAGTTGAAAATCATTAAAGAAATTACACTCTACAAAGTTTTGTGAGCATAATTATTACAATTATAAAAAAGAATTCAGTTCTACAAATGAAAACCAATTGGAGTAAGTCTTAATAATTCAGGCTAGAAAAATTCGTATTAAGGAGAAATTCTGAGCACTGAGGGGAACTAGAGGGGGCAATAGAGCAAAGTATGACGTGGTGAATGGCTCCCACTAAACAAGAATCAAATTGTTTTACTAGTTTATTTTTTTTCCTTCCTCAGTGTCACCTGAATGAACTGGGTATGAAGAAAACTGGATTTGTAAATATAAAGTTGCAGTACAAGATCTTTTTTTCAAAATAAATTATTTTCCAAAAGAGGTTAACCAGGAGAAGTTAGTACAATTCCTAGGTTCCATTTAATTTTAGGAATGACTGGAAAATTTTTGAGCCTATTTCTTATTCGTTATCTAAATGAATTAAGGAATTGGAAAATAATAAATTTCCCCTCACACTGAAATCATCTACCAGTTACTGATTTGGCTTTTTGCTGAACCTTTTGAAAGACAATACAACATCACAGTCCCTTCTGTGCCTCAGATAGTTCCTTGAACTATAACCTCCTCCCTACATTCATTAATTCACAGGGCATCCTTCTGGGCTGTACAAACACATACATAAAGATAAAGGCAGATGGGCTGAGGATTTAGCTCAGTGGTTAGAGTGCTTGCCTAGCAAGCACAAGGCCCTGAGGTCGATCCCCAGTATGGAACAAATTAAAAAATAAATAAATAAAAAAAATAAAGGCAGACAATTACAACACGAACAGAAATGTAAGGTCTGTGATTTCAATTTTTTTTTTTTTTTTTTGTGGTGCCTGGGATCGAACTCAGGGCCTTGTGCTTGCAAGGCAAGCACTCTAATCACTGAGCTAAATCCCCAGCCCCGAAGGTCTGTGATTTCATAGATAATGTAGGCAACATTGCCATAAGGTGGACAGACCTGCTTTGCTGCTCAGCAGCTGTTTGATAAATATACAAAACAGATGCCCTTGTTTCTAAAAAAAACTAAAGTTACAACATCCTTCAGAGATAATACTGACTGAGTGCGAAGTAGAGAGCTGGGTCCACCGCCTTCTTCTGTCACGACAGAGTTCCTCAACAGTTTTATCCTTCTGACACTAACTGACATGCAAGTGGCCCCAAGGCAGCTGGAAAGCACTTAATTTACAAGCAGATGGTCAGCTTTCTTTCGTACCTGTTTCTCCATCTTTATGTCCTGTCCCCCAAAGGACTAAAACGAGAGAAAGTAACAGCTTTGAAAAGGATAACGCAGAGGGTAGGGGAAGGACAGGCTGATGGAGTAATAATTAATAATTTAATAATTTCAACATGATTTCTGAGGCCGAGAGCCTGCCAGGCGGCTGTGCTCTGTCAGCATGCAGGCAGGTGCGAGCCGAGGGAGACATTCTGGGAAGCTGACAGAGTCCTTCTGGGAGAATTCTGATCAAAGGAATGATTAAGAGGGTCAAACTTTTAAAAATCACCCAGTCCAGACATTTTTGTTGGAAGGCATGTTACCAATTAAATATGTATTTGTGTAGCTGGGTAGAGATGGCAATTCTCTCTTAACCTTCTAAACTCAGCTTTCAAGTAGGGTTAAATCACAGGATGTCACTAAGTATAAGCTCCATGTAAGCGTCGTGAAGGAGTCTCCCGCATCCTCATGCCCTCCAGCGGTTGAAACAGGCTTAGCGTAGAGTATGCACTTTATTCAGATACTCATATATACAACCACATGGTACCTTCAGAAATAAGCTGTAAAAATGGAAGGAGAATTAGAATGAACATCATGTGGTCTAATTCTCTACATTTACAGAACAGGAAATTGTTGGCTAGAGAAAATAAAAACACACACAAATTTGAACGATATGAAACACATGGATAGAAGAAAAGGGAAAATTTGAAATTAGAGGTTTAACACCCAGATTCATGTTTTTTATTACTTTATACTTCAGGAAAATTTGAAAGTATCTTTCTGTATACCCAAATGCCCAAACCCCCAAATAAGCATTTTCCTTTAATTCTGTTCAGCGGAGTTTGGTTTCCTATCACATCCTAAATTTCCAAAACCAAGGTCAGATTGTGAGGACGCAAACCTGTGCAGATTCATTATAGCTCAGAGCACAGGCCTGAATTCCATGTCCCAACTCCGCTACTTTCACTGCCTGATCTTGTCTGAATCACTTAAATGTCAGCACACTTGAAGTGCTGGAAAAAATATTACACTCTGTTATCATCAGCATCACTACCAGGAGCATTTAATTCTTGGTTTTAGCTTATGAGTTCTATATTTTATTACATTCATGAATGTATTCAGTTCCTATTGTATACCTGGCCTGGAGGCCGAAAGGAAGGCAGATATGTATATAGATATGTAATTAAAAGACTATCAAATGAGACTAAATTTTACAGCCCAGTGAAGGCTCAAAGGAAGAAGTATCCCTAAGGGCCAAGATCTGTAGCAAAAAGGATTCCTGGGAGGGGAACGGACAGTAGATACAGATGATGAGTCAGGAAGGTCCGGCATGTACTGGGACGGGATCTAAGAGCACCCTGCTACGTGGCACAGGGAGCATGAGAGATACACCCTGCTTGTGCAGAACTGCACGTTGTGCTCACTGACCATAAGAGGTCTCGGGAGAGGATGGGACAAGGATGAAGGCAGGTAAAACAGGAAGGACCAGATGATACAAGACCTCACTTGTCATACCACAAGAATGAACCCTTGTCCTTTTTCAGTGGTCAACATGAAACCACTCACTGGTTTCATCAAAGACGATCATGATCCAAAAGAGCTCCTTCTGGAGGCCTGGAAAAGGTCAAGTCAGGACCACCCAGACAAACAAAATATCTGGCCAGGTATCTTGGTAAGACCTGCCTTTCCAATAAGATATGTGCCTTCAGGTCTGGGGCCACGTCATACTCGATAATCAAACAAGGTCTGGGGTAATGTGGGTATTCAATATTTTATTAACAATGAGCACAGTGTTGTATTTTGGGTAACTCTCTAGAAGGAATATATTTCTGAAGTAGGTCTTTGGTATTGAAGTTTTCAGTACCTTCATTTTAAATATAAGTTAGATTTTGAATCATGCCAATGGAAAGAATAAGGGCCAAAGTGAAAACAAAAAAAGGTGTTTGTTTTTCTAATGAAGTGTGGTTGGTAGTAACAGTCCTTTAAACGTGATCCAAGGAAAAGAGGCACAAAGTGCCTTCCTGCAAGGAAAGAAGCAACTAGTTTTCCTTAGAAAACATAGTCCTCCAGCTCCTTAACTGGCTGAGATCATAAGGATCAGAGCATTCCTTGCTCTTGTCTATCTAGCCAGAGGAGGGTCACAGAGGCTTCCGGCCCTAATCCCTGTGCAGGAGGGTCAGAGTGATTGTTGTGTCTCGGCTGCTGAAGAACAGGTGTGGCAACCTTGAGCTACTGGCTTTCTAAGCCAGAGTCTAACTAGTATCTAAAAAGAACTAACTTCCTGGGATGGGAACATAATACTAATACAAGTTTCTTTTTCCTAAGGCCCTGTGCTTGGCTCTACACAGGCATTATCTCATGTAAGCTGCCAGAACCTCATAGGTGATAGGAACCATTATGAGCTGCAATTTACATATGGGGCATGAAGGGCCCCATAGTGTTATGGTTTGGGCATTGTTTGCCCCCAAAATTCCATGTGTTGGGAGACTCTTCCCCACGGTTGGGTCTGGGGAGGCAGTGTGGGCCTCCAGGAAATTTCTCAGGTAAATTAAGGCCATGTCCTCAATAGAGATGAAGGTTTTTCTAGTAGGGTTAGGGTTAATTCTCAGGAGAGAACTGTTATAAAAAGCTGAACCTTTCAATTCCCCGCACCAGCCTCTCTCTCTTCTTTCTCTCTCCCAGTGTGATTCTTCTTCCTGTCTGCATCCTACTGACTCCAGCAGGCCCTCTCTAGAGCCCAAATGATGGGCTGGGATGGCCCCAGCCTCTCCACAACCATGAGCTACATTGGCCTCTTTGCCTCATATAGTCTACCTCAGGTATTTGTTACCATAACAAGAGGCTGGAGAATACAACTAGCAAAGGAAACAAATTGTGTTCAAATTACAGTTTTGTTTCTTCCTGGCTATAGGGCCCTAAAAATTGCTGAACCTCTTCTGAGCCTCAGTTTCTTCATTTACAAAATGGAAATGATACAGTGCGTACCTCCCAATGGCCAAGAGGGTTAAACGTGATAGTGCATGCATAAATCTAAGACACCAGGCACATGCTACAGACCACATGTTAGATTTTAGCAGCACTGCCCCTCAACAATCAGCTGATAGCAAGTGAGTATTGCTATCAGCTTCGATCCAATCCCATCCAGTTGAAATCATTTCAGCTATGGGTTCTGAGGTATCCAGTAGGTGACAGTGTCCTATGGACATGTATCTTGACTCAGGGCCTGTGTGTTTCTCATTATATTCCAGTTTATCTATCACTAAAACCCCAAGCTCTGTGGGAAATGTCTTCTAACATTCATACCTTAGGTATCTCTTGGTGGCATTTAATGTTTTCCAGATACATTTTTTTCTTTTTTGCTGTTTCTCTCACCAGCTGTCCTCTTTCTGAACAATACTGGCCCCCCTGTTCTTTCCCCTCTTTTTTATCTGTGAAGTCTATGTCTTAGGTCATCACTGGCCTTAAAGAACCTCCTGGGCATTGTATAGCCCTGTTCAAAAACCCCTAAAACAAGCAATCAGTGACCCTTACAATTCTCATTTCAAGGAGTGCAGCCTTCTGAAATCACCACGATGATAAAAGCTGTCAGATGGCCATCCTCAAGGGAACAGGAGTGGGTGGCAACTAACAAAGAGTCAGAGCATGGCCGGAGAGTCTCTGGCCTGGCAGTTAGGGGTGAGAAGCAACATTCAAAACCTGGGAGAGGTCTGCAGCGGAGCTCTTCAGTGGCTTCCTTCTAGTTAAAAGGCTTCCACTTGAGTGCTCTGGTTCCTGCAAGTTTGTTTAAGATGCATAATTCATAAAGGGTACTGAGCACTATCCTCGAATAGCTTCCCATTCCCCACCTGCTCAGAAGGATGAGCTGGACGGACTGAATGTCACAAGAAGATCATTCTTGAGATCTGACATTATCACATTTGAAGGCTTGGGAAGGGCCACCAGCTAGTTATCTTTTTGTCCTCTTCACTCCTTGGTTGTCCTTGTCAGATACTTGTGTAAGTATGTATGCTCTGGAGGGTAAGGTTCTTTCCTCCCTGTGCACACTTCCAAGCAGAGTCTCAAACAATGAGAACAGTGCAGATCGGCCGCATTTTCATGCACCACCATCATCTAGGAAAGCAGGAGCTAACTTCCCTTAACTCTGTTTATTGTGTAAAGAGAGGTTGTGGTGGGGATTACAAAGACAAGGCATAAATTCGGCAATCTCCGAAATACTTCTGTTGGAGTTGACATAAGCAAGAAAACTATCTCCTTAGAATCCATGAGGTTGCCCCAGATTATTTGTCATTCCAATGTCCATGACAACATAATAGTCAATTTGCAGGTGATTTATGATGCTCCTGGTAGGACTGATAAGGAGCAGCTGCACAATAGGGTTGTTGGGGGGAGGTATTGTTAGTGGTCCAGCCTGCCCAGAATATCCTTCTCTTTGCATGACTTTTTTCCGCATGACAACAACAGCCCCTTTAAAGCAATCCATCAAACAGAGCTAGAAGACAAACGTAACTTCATGCCCTAAAAAACTGTATGTCCTGGTGCAGCTCGTAGCTGTTAGTACTCTTCTATGGTAGTTTTCCACCTTATCATTGTATAAAGTGGTCTGGTCCTCACTTTCTTGGCAAATGTGTAAAAATTAAGTAGTAACAATGAAAAGATAATATTATCTATGACTCATAATCACCTTCTATGCATCTGTTCATTGAAGGAGCCCAACATGTTTGTATTACACAACACATCTGAGCCATCTGTATTATTCCTTACAATAACCATAAGTGGTACATCCCATTAGTATCCCCATTTCACCTCAATTTCTTATCTGTAAGAAAAATCTAAATTATAATAGTTACAGTAGTAGAAATACCAACTAAATAACAATAATTGCCTTTTACTCTTTACTATGAGCTAGGCACTGTGAGAGGGCTCTTGCTTTCCTTATTTCTTTTTTTTAAAAATTTTATTAGTACATGTTTGTGATATATAATAAATATACTCATTGTGGGGAACTGGTGTATATATACCACATATTGATCCTTTTTACTTCCCTTCCCCTTCATCCCTTGTCCCCTGTCCCCAGATCCTTTTTCCATCTTCACAAAATCTACCTCCCTGTTTTCTCTCATCTATCATTTTTCTCTTTAAATTACTTACACTTCGAGGTTCTCATATAAGACAAACAATGGGATATTAACATCCCATGTCTGATTTATTTCACTTAGTATTATGGGGTCAAGGTACATCCATTTTCCTACAAATACTCAAATTTGTCCCTCTTTGCAGCTGAATAGTACTCCATGGTATATGAATCCCACATGCTGATGGCCATCTAGGCCACTTCCAAGATTTAGCTGTTGTGGGTTGTGCTGCTCCAAACATAGGTGTGCACGTGTCACTGTAATAAATGATGGTTTTAACTCCTTTGGGAACATGCCTAAAAGAGGAATAGCTGGGTCAAATGAAATTTCAAGTTTTAGTTTTTTGAGGAATCTCTATACTGATTTCCATAGAAGTTGTACTAGTACCAACAATATAGAAGGGTTCCCCAAAGCCCCACCAGCATTTGTTTACTGAATTCTGACAATCCTGGGACATAAGTACCATCTTCATCATCCTTTTTCAGACAACAAATTAAGAGTTGGGAGTGTGAGGAACACACTAATAAGTTCTGATATGCAGAAACTCCGTCTACCAAACCATACACTTGCCAGTTTAGAAGTCTATTGAGAAAAATCTTACAAAAGGGCAGGGGCAGAAACCACACCCACGGAGACTCCATACTCAACGCAGGTTTCAGTTTCTGAAGAAGACAGAAGGTGCTGAATGGTTTACAACCTACTTGGCTACTTATTTTATTAGGTCCCTGAAATTTGAGGAATCTTACAATAAATGGGTATGGCCCGGAAGTCTGCATAGCTGGGTGCACCTGCTTTAAAAGCAGTTTGAGCTTTGCTAAAGGGTAAAACTAGGAAGAATCTTGATCTTGGGACATGCGCTGAAAGCTGACAGCGCCTCTTTAAAGGAACTGGAATAAGCCAAGTAGAATGGAGGTGCCTTTGCCTGATTTAGATAAGGAGCTTTTTCCTGGCTGATCTGAATTGCTTTTCTTCCTGCATAACTGCCACTTATTGGCTGCTTACTCCCAACCTCTGTTCTTAGAAACACTATATCCACCATTTTATTTGATCCTCAAGACAGCTCTAGGAGACACATTCCCTTATTGGTCCCATGTTCACCAGTCTTTCAGGCCCCTCATCTGTTCTCAGATTTTCTCTAAGTTTATAGAGGAAACCCTAAAAAATATTGTTTGTGTGCACTCTATTGCCCTCAGCTCCCCAGACGCACTGTGGTTGTTGAAAGAGGCTGAGCAGAGGCTGATGGGAAGAACAGTTAGGTAAGAACCAACATTTGCAGTCAAATGCTTTTTGGCTGGAACCCAAGACAACAGTTGTTTGCACTGGATTAAGCCACTTGGCAAACAGATGAAAGCTCAAGTTTTCATCCTACTTGGGGATATGTCCAGGGTCTCAACCTTGCTCAGTACGGCCCGAGCCATTTTTCAGAATGCTACAGGGAACACTGTGCTCACAAGCTCCAAGTTAAACCTTTCTTATTTGGTACAACCTTTGCCCCTCCCCATTTATCCTCTTACCTTCAGTTTCCTCATATGTGAAGTGGGACTATTATTGTGATTATTGTAACAGACACTCTGAGTGCTAATTTGGTGTCTGTCCTGAGTGCTTCACACTTACACTGATTTTAAAATGTCATGACAATCCTCTGGAGGAGGAACTGCTGTAGCCCCTGTCTTGTAAGCGCAGGCAGACAGGCACAGTGAAGAGCTAGGATTGCTCACAGATAAGGAGGGGGAGCTCCAAGCAAGTTCACCCTCATGTCTATCATTCTTAAGTGCACATCCGACGTAGCAGGTAGATAGAGGCTAAGAAATTGTGCATGTACCTGAACCAAGGTCATGACTGCATATGTAATAATGGCAATAAAACTGAATCACAGGGATAAACATGAAATCAATTCAAAAAGCAGACAAGCAAGTATTTAGAGTTACAGCATCTCTAACGAAAAAGAAAAGAAAAAACAAAACAGATCCAGATGAGTGTTTTATTTACTGGAACACTTCATTTACAGAGTCAGTCAACTCCAGCTAAAATATATATTCACGTACCTTTCAGTGAAATATTTCATACTGAACTAGAAATGTGGCCTGTGTCCAATGGTCTCATGCTCAGAACAAGCTTATTTTTTCCTTGAGGAAGAAATACGATTTTTGACACTAAGTCTCACTACTAATAACAGGGATCTTAACCTAATTCCACTATGATATCCTTTCAGCTGAGATAGGAATAGTAACATATCATGCGTGAATCCTGAGTACTGATGCGTACTTTTATAAAGACCACCCTCTCACCTCATCTCTGCAGCCCAGGGAGATTTCTAACCGGAATACTTCCCACAGCTGTGAATTCTAATCATATCATCTTAGTTACTTACTTGTTGCAGGGACAAAATACTTGACACCCACCATGTAAAGGAGGAAAGGTTTATTTTGGCTAACAGTCTGTAGAGGTTTCAGTCCATAGTCAGCGGGCTTCAAGGCAGAGTGGCATGGCAGAGGGTCACGGCAGAGAAGAAAAGTTCTTGGTATGGCAGGCAGGAAACAGTGAGCTTTCCTTCTACTTTCCCTTTTTATTTCATTCAAGTGACAACCCTAATGGTTAGTGCCACCCATCCCAGGAAGGGTCTTCCCTTATCAGTAAGTCCATCACCTATACCCAAAACTATGCTAACTCAGTCAGTGGACTGATCCAGTCATTCCAAAAAGCCCCACCCTCAAGTGCATGAGGCTTTCAGGGGACATCTAGATAGAAGCCATAACACATATCACCACTAACACTGGCCCTCACAGATTGAGCATTTTCTCTGTGTCAAGCACTGTCTGGTGCTCATCACATCTCAGCCACTCCTAACTATAATTGTAAGGTAGTTATTGTGAAGATTGGCCCACACTTTACAGATCATAAAAGCAGAGGGTTCACAGACAGCTAATAAATACTGGGACTAGAATTCGACCCAGGAGCTGAAAGACTCTAAGACTTTTAGTGATTTCACAGGCCCCTATCCGTGTTGTTATTGCCCTCTTGAATATACATATAAATATTTTGGGGGGGTGATTTGTGTTGTATTTTTATTTATTGATTGATTTGATAGTACATGTTTGCAATACATAATGTTTACATTCCTTGATTATATTTTCAAAAATGAAAAGATTATTAATAATATTATTAATAATGATATGTTTTAATAATAATATCAATGGTTAATAATATTCTTATTATGTGCTTCCTAGGGTGCCAGAAAGTTCAACTAACGATTTTGTCAACACCTACATTTTCCAGATGAGGAATCTAAGGTCTTCAGAGATTAAACAGCTAGAAGTGGAGAGCTGGCACTCTACCCTAGGTCTTCTTCAAGTAAAAATTAACACATACGGGAAATGTCCAAGGTAACCCAAAGAGGGGCAGCATTCCTGCCTGCTCTACAGAGGCACTATTCATCAGAAATGGTTTACAGTTGGAAATCTGAGTGAAGACAATAATAAAACTGATACTTTTGCCTTTTCCCTGCGTTAAAGCAATTTCGACAGTTTTTCCCCAGTTTTAAGACACTAAAGAATACTGGTTAGCTGAGTGGTGCTTGGTAGGGCATTAATGAGTAGGGGCATTTGCACTGTCAATTATGTGCAGAAACTTTCTATTTTAGAATTTGGGGGCACTGTTCAAAAGTCCAAATAGCCTATGTCCAAATGGGGTATTCCTGAGGCCTCAACCCTCTTCTTTAAGCTCTCCCCAGAGGCTTCCACTTCAGTGGGTGGACGTGAACCAACCCTTCCTCTCTTAAATATGTACCCCACCACTGCTGACTGGATGAGAGATGACAACTGACTAAAGGTGGGCCTACAAGGGCTCCCTTACCGGAGTTTTAAATTCATTATCTAGTAAAATAAAAATGGAAAAATTCGAAGGCTGTCATGTAATTGTATTTATCTGTTTGTACAAAACGGTGGAAAATCAAGTCCACAGAGAAATAAAAAGCAGATACACAAAATAAAATAAAAATAAGAGAATTTATAGCCCCAGAAGATGAGAAAAGATGACTATCCATTTTCTGGTGCCAATTCTTTTTCTACTGAAGGTGCATTCCTGGCTTTGAAAGATATTTCAGTGCTATTAGCCAGCTTCCTTACACTATAACAAATATTCAAGATAATCAATTTACAAAGAAAAGGTTTATTCTGGCTCTTGTTTTTCAAGGTTTTCATTGCTTTGGTTCTACAGTGGTACATCATAGTGCGAGTGCATGACAGAGCAAATATTCTTCTCTCTTGGCCAGGAAACAAAAGAGAGAAAGAGGAATATTCTGGGTTCCCACAGTTCCTACCAAAGGCTTACTGCCAATAACTTGAAGGCCCTACCTTGTAAAGGTTCCACCACCTCCTCATAGCACCAACCTACAAAGCAAGCCTTAACATATAGACCTGTAGGAGCCATGAAACATCCGTACTACATCAAGTGTACTTATGATAAAGCTCCTCAACCCTCTTTTCAGAGACTTAATCCAGTTTAAGTGGGCATGTATTACTTTAAATTAAAGAGCCTTGAATAGGACAGACAATAATCTAAATAAGGTCATGGATAATTAGCTCCAATTACAAGCAGAATTTCCCAAAATTTGCTCAAGGGAAAACAGTTCCATTGCTTTATCTCCTATAGAAGATTTTAAAAGAGTCTTTTGGAAATTGGAATGCCATAACCTTTAATGTGAAAAAGTGAACAAAGTTTCTAGGCTTGGGATCTTTATAACTAAATCTGGAGACAAGGATTTGAGTGCAAATTGATTTACTTGGGAGGTGATTCTAGGAAGCAGCAGTGGGGGAGGGAGGAAGTGAGATAAAAGAGAAAGAAGCCAATAAAGGATGTGTTACTGAACCGCTTAACATCACTTGGGGACTTAGGCCCTCTGGGGAACTCTAGGAGTCAGTGCAGACCACGTGTCTCAAAGACATACCACACAAGGGGTACAAAAGTTGGGGCATATTTATATACCAGCTTCCATCAGAAACTGGCGGCTACCAGGGAAGGTGTATTTCCATCCTGGTGCTTGGTGGCCAGTCTTGATCTAGAGCCAGAGAAAGTGGTCAGGGAGAGGAATGTCTGTCCAGAGTGTTGGGAGAGCAGGCATGCCATGAAGTGGTAAAGCAGGGGGATATAGGTGGAGGGGACCATAGCATATGCTATTGGTTCACACAGAAGCACAATACACATGGGAAAAACTTCAAAGTGTATACTCAACAAGGAGTTCGTTTTAGTCTACTCACTAGAGATGAATGACTTAAGGTGACTAAAGTTTGTTGCTATTTTCAGGATATTGTCCCTTGGCCATTCTTTTTTTTTTTTTTTTTTTTTGTGGTGCCGGGGATCGAACTCAGGCCTTTGTGCTTGCAAGGCAAGCACTCTAATCACTGCACTAAATCCCCAGCCCCCCTTGGCCATTCTTTACTCTCATAGTTTCTTCTCTGTTAAAATTGGCAAGAAATGTGGACTGTGGGGTCTTGTGGCTCATCCAAATGGGCTTTGGTGTGAGTATTTTTTTGACTTCCAGGTAGAGCTGGAGAAATGATTCCTTGTGTTCATGTGGGTTCACCTCCTCCAAGCCTCCTAGTTCTTTTCCTCCTACGAAAAGGAAGACCTGGGGCACTGCCCAATGGAGTAGGAAGCCATCATTCACAGGGGCTACAGACAAGGTTGCAAATCTGGATATGCTTTGTGCATATGATGAGAAGTAGAGGGTTACAAGGCCTCCTGGTAAAAGCCAGGGGTGGAAAGCCATGGGAAGGGGTAATTGCTTTTTTCCTAACTCCCTCCTTAAAGAAACATTGGAAGAAATCTTTTACCTGGTATTTATAGAGGCAAATGAAAGGAGGAGAAAGTAGGCAGACAAGACTCTTAAAGTGTCCGTAAGAAGTATAGGTAGATGTGGATATTACCTACTGTACTGAACTCTGGCCAGACTTACTAAGGGTCATCACTCATGGGTATGGACCAATTGGAGGTGTGGATGCTCCCTCTCTGTGAATTAGCTGATGCCTGCTGATCTATGTCAGTAACTCATTTCCAATATCAGTAAGAGTCTGTTCTTTCAGCACCCTATGTCCCCACCAAATTCCGGTCTCTGGTGGCTGTTTCTGTATGCGTTCACACAGCATCTGGTGCTAGATGATGCAAAAAAGACTAATTTAAGATTAAATAAAATTAGTGAAAATTAAGAAGACAGCATGAATGGCATAAAAACCCTATTATTTACAGAAATAACAGCAGAAAACTTTCCGAGTGTGGGGAAAGAATTTAACATACAGATAACTGAGGCATATAGAACCCCAAATAGCCAGGATCAGAAAAGAACTTTTCCACAACACATCATGGTCAAAATCTCAGAAGTCCAACACATGGACAGAGAATATTGAAAACTGTTAGAGAAAAGCAACACGTGTCTTATAAAGGCAAACCCATTAGAATTACAGTAGATTTCTCAACACAAATCATAAAGGACAAGAAACCTTGGAATTAAGTGTGTCAAGCCCTAAAAGGAAACAACTTGTAACCTAGAATAAAATAGCCTTCAAAACTATTCTTCAAAACTGATGGAAAAATAAGGACTTTCTATGACAAAAATCACCTTGAGAAATTCGTGACCACCAAACTACCAATCCGAGAAATTCTCAAGGCTATACTGGAAAGAGATGATGAAGCTAACAATGCCAAAATGTCTAGTGGAATGAATACACGAGGTAGGGTAAGCAGTGAGGCAGATGCGAACATAATGGAATGACAGGAATAAGTCAGTGCTATTCAGTAATAACTCTCAATACGAACAGTCTCAACTTTCCAATCAAAAGACACAGATGGGCAGATTGGATCAAACAACAAAACCCACTGGTATGCTGTACACAAGAAACACATTTCATTTAAACAGAAATTCATAGACTAAGAATCGAAGGATGGAAAATAATGTATTCCATGCAACAAGTCTCCCCAAAACAAGTAGGAGTAGGGATCCATTTTCAGAAAACTGGGCTTCCAGCCAAAACTGATCAGAAGAGACAAAGAAGGTCACTATATATTGATTGATCAAACAATTCAATGGGAAGAGATTACAAATATAAACATATATGCATGGAACACAGGCTTACCCAGTTTATAAAAGAAACACTACTAGACATAAAAGATCAGAGAAACATCTACACAATTATAGTGGGGGACCTCAATACACCAACTTCCTTAAATAGACTGAGAAACTAGATAAAAAAAAATCAACAAAGAGTTGAACCATACCTTTGAACAAATGACCTTAATAGATATCTAGAGTGTTCCTCCCATCAACAACAGAATACACATTCTTCTCAGCAGCACATAGAACTGTTCCAAAATAGACCAAATAGTACCCCATAAAGCATGCTTAAGTAAATACAAAAGAATCAAAATTGTTCCATGTATATTATAAGATCATAGAACAATGAAACCAGAACTTGATGCCAAAGAAAACCACAGAAATGATACAAACACATGGAGATTAAGTAATAGTTTTTTAAATAATCAATGGGCAACAGAAGAAATCATGGAAGAAATTAGACATTTCCTACAATCAAACAATGATGCCAGTATAACATAGCAGAGCCCATGGGACAAAACAAAAGTGCAGTGCTAAGAGGAAAATTTATAGCTGCAAATGCCCACATCAGAAAATCAGAGTGAACCCAAATAAATAACCGAATGATGTACTTAGAAGTCCAAAAATGAAACAAAACAAACAAACAAACAAACCCAAGAATAATCCAGATCCAAAGCTAGTACAGGGAAGGAAATTATCAATATCAGAGCACTCATTGATGAAACTGATATTTAAAGAAACAATATAAAGAACCAATGAATTGTAGAGCTGTTTCTTTGAAAGAATAAACAAAATAGACAAATGTTTAGCCAATCTAACCCCAAAAAAGGAAAAAAAAAAGACCCATAAAAAAGCCAATTATGACAATGCATTTAGAACCAAAAAGGCAAAATCACAATGGCTCCTGCTGGAATCCAGAAGACTTTTAATAACTACAATAACTTGTACACCAATAAATTTGTGGATGAAATTTGTAGATGCCTACATGTGTATGAATTACCAAGAGTGAACCAAAAAGATATAAAAACACTGAATAATCTAATAACAGGCAATGGAATTGAGGCAGTAATAAAAAATTTACCATGAAATACCTAGGACCCAATGGACTAACAACTGGATTCTGTAAGAACTTTAGTGAATACTGAATGCCAATACTATTCAAACTCTTTAAGGAAACTGAAAGGGAAGGAGTACTGCCAAACTCATTCTTGAAAGTTAGCATTACTTTGATTCCAAAAACAAACAAGGAATCAACTAAAAAAGAAAACTACAGACCAATCTCGTTAATGAACATATCTCAAGAAGATATTGGCAAACACAATACAACAAAAGATTGAAAAGATCATACATCATGCCTAAGTAGGCTTCGTACCAGCAATGCAATCATGGTTCAGCACATGCAAATCAATAAATGTAATATATCACATTTTGTCCTAACAAAAGCAGGACAAAATTCACATTATCATCCCAAGAGACACAGAAAAGTCTTTGATAAAATCCAACATACACTCATGATAAAATCCTGAAGACAACAGGCATAGAAGGACCTCATCTCAATCTGATAAAAGCCATTTATTACCAACTTATTGTCAACATCATTAAACGGGGGAAAACTGAAAGCTTTTCCTCTAAAATCCATAACAAGACAAGGCTGTCCACTATTATCACTCCTGTTCAATATAGTACTTGAAAAATAAGCGAGAGCAATCAGGCAAGAGATAGAAATAAAAGGGATGCATATTGAAAAATAAGCCAAACTCTTCTTACTTGCAGATAACGTGATCCTTTACATAGAGGATCCAAAAAATGCCACCAAAAGACTTCCAGAATTAATAAACAAATTCAGCAAGTTAGCAGAATATAAAATCAGTACACAAAAATCTATAGCATTCCCATACACTAATAATGAAATCATGGAGAAATTAGAAAAAAATCACCATTAACAATAGCTCCAAGAAAAATTTAATACTTAGGGATTAACAAAGAAAGTGAAAGACCTCTATAACAAAAACTATAGTACTCTCAAAAAGAAGACCAAGGAGGACAACAGAAAACTAAAAGATACCCTGTTTGTGGATAGGTAGAACCAATATTATCAAAGTGGCCATACTTCCAAAATTGATATAAAGATTTAACGCAATACCAATCAAAATACCAATATCCACTCACTGAGAAAGAAATAACGGAAGTTATTCCGTTCACAATTGCATCGAAAAAAATGAAATACTTAGGAATCTATCTAACAAAACAAGTAAAAGATCTTTTCATTGAAAACTACAGTACTCTAAAAAAGGAAATTGAAAGAGATCTCAGACAATGGAAAGACATCCCATGCTCATGGGTAGGAAGAACCAACATAGTGAAAATGGCCATAATTCCTAAATTACTATACAGATTTAATGCAATTCCAATCAAAATTCCAACAATATACTTCACAGAATTAGAAAAGGCAATCATGAAATTTATCTGGAACCAGAAGAGACCAAGAATAGCAAAAACAATTCTGGGCAACAGGAATAAGGCAGGGGGCATCACAGTCCCCAACTTGAAATTGTATTATAAAGCTTCTGTGATAAAAACAGCATGGTACTGGCA